>JASDQU010408126.1:0-10578 GCA_032191745.1 Picea mariana
AAAATAGTCATTAGAAAGCTAACACAATTCTTCACAAGTTTTGTTTTTACTGTAAAGTGAAATTCTAAATAAAAAAAATACTTTTATATGTCGGAAGTTGAATAACTTGTGAAAATACAGTTTTTTTTGTCATAAAACAAGAAAAAGTGTAACCCACCTTCATGATTTCACCCTGCTACTTTATAATAGTTTATTTCGAGGTTAATCTGAGGTCATTTATTCGTCGCATGTTGATATGATTCCATGTACCAATGTCAAGAGGAAGTCGTACTCAATATCCCCATGATGTGATCTACAACCAAGGATGACAAAGCTACAGTAAAAACATCCACCACAGTGATAGAGGAGTAGGAGAGAAAATCTAATACAAATGGATGAATAAGAGATATAGACCCCATGACGATCGATTGTCCAAATTGGATAACAAATATATTCCCATGTACAAACCAGTCTTTGTGGTGTGTAGGGTACACTATGGGAAAAATATATGAGATCCCACCAACACTAGGAGACAAATTCGAAACGTAATTGCCATCTTGTTCTCTCATATCCACAAAGAGGATAAGGACAAACATTGGTAAATGAAAGGTCATGGGAGGAGGTATAAGACCAAGAGTCACATTAGACTTCAATAAATACTAGAATATATCTAAAGAGAAGGATTTTTGGCTCTTAAAACATTGTACATTTCTTACCTATTTTTGGAAGACAATGTCAACTAAAATTGAGAAGCCATTCCTTGGAGCTTTGATGTACTATTGCTGAAATTGTTAATATGGAGAAGCCCACGAGGCCATATTTTGATAGAGAGAAATGATTTCATGTGTCATTGTTTTATTGTGAACTATTTCAAGCGAAATGTATGTTGTTCACATGGTATGTAAGGACATGTTAGTTTATAGACTATTATGATGCAATCTATGTTACTCTTACAAATTTTTTATTCTTTCTTATATTATATGCCTTGAGTACATGAGTTGTTGATGTATGCATATATATGACTTAGAATTTTCTAGTTGTGTATGTGTATACATGTGTTTCTAACTTTTCACCTTCATGGCATCTATCTAAGTGGGGTCTGAAGCAGAGTTTAGCTTCATTACAACTCATTCACTTATGATAATTTGCTCCTAGCTAAGATAGGATAGATTATAAGTAGATTAGATTTCCTTCATTCATTTGCATAGTCTTCATCTACATGTTTCATTTACATAACCATCCATCATTCACCTTCATCGGTGGACCAGACCGCAACCAGTAAAACCAAACCAGAAATGGATACCAAGCTAGAATCTGTATGGGTTCCCTATTCCAAATGATGAGAGGTCTAATTGAGACTTCTCACCAGGGGTAACCCTTGTTGTTGACAAAGGGAAATTTTGCACCTGTCAACATGAGGTATACATACCCTACCTTCCTCTGGATTTTAACTTGTGACCTCTTACGAGAAAACACATGTTCTTAACCATTAGGCCCACGCAGGTTGTATTAATCATACTATCTAAAGAAAATAATCATTTAATATCTATTTATTACATGTTGATGAATGTTGATTATTTAATGATACTAATTTCTTTAGTATTATTAGTTAGGTTGTATTATGGTGGTGATATATCATACTATCTAAAGTCATAATCTAGGCCGAAGGTTGATTATGGTAGCATGTGCACATAGTATGGTTATATGTTGTAAGGATTATATATATATATTTTAAAATGAACTGAAGATATATATAGAAATTAATGGAAATAATCTGGTTCAAATTTTACATAAACAATCTTCAAATACCAAGCATACTTGGTATGGGATTTACCTTGGAAATAGATGCAATTTTTCAAGATTTTATACATGAAACTAAATGGAATTATTTAAAAAAAAATATACAAATCTCATTGTTGATGATTTTGAGAAGAAAATATTGAACTCGTATTTTTTACTCCTCCTTATGCCAACATGCCAATCCTTGAGTAGTCCATCGATTTACCACCCTACCAAATCCAATGGGTACTCTTATTCCACAAGGAACCCTATGCTACAATGGGGTTGTATAGAAGGCACCTATATAGCAATAAGAGAAGAGTGAACCTGCTAAGATTTAGAAGAAAATATGCACTTCACAACACTCTTCAATAGATCAAACTCTCAACATTCACCAATAGAAAGTTCTCAAGCATTATGATAATCATCGAGCATTAGTGTGCAAAACGTATCTTCCTCTTAGCTCGAGATTTCCTTTTATAGGTTATGTGGTTCAAGCCACTCAAGCCATTTGTCCAATTCATGCAAAAATATAATTTACTAAATTGATTAGCAACTATTTTTCACCCACCCATGTGTCACTCACATGCACAAGTGCATAAGTGTACAAGTAATTACTTATTTAATAATATAAAATAATGAATTATTCTCACCCAACTCCCACATTTCCTATTTTCACTCTTAGGTGTTCCCTTGATCTCATCCTCCTTTCCTATTTGAGTCGGTGTACATGGAGTTACTACTTTAGTTATTTATTAACTCTCTTTAACTCCTTTGAACCTAGTTTTGTTTTCCACACTTCTATTTGAATTTAAATTATTGTTTCTCTTTCTTCTCCTTGATTTGTGGGTGCACTAGTAATTAGTTTTAGTTATTTAATAATCACTTTATTTTCATTTCACATGCATTCCTAAAATGTATTTATTTTTCTTAATAACTTTTAATTAGCTAGATCATTTTTCTTGTTATGAGATACTAAATAATCTATATGCTCATTCATACTACTATCCATTTAATTAACTTTTCCCTTTATTTTAAAATGCATAAACTATATGATCATTTTTCTCATTTAAACAAAATATACATACTAAGGAAATCATATTTTATATTATTTAATCAATCTTCTTTCACTATATACTTGATTGTTTATAATTGATACCAAGTGTGCCATTATTCTCCATGCCCTTTAAGATTTACCTTTTAGTAAGTACTAGCGATGACATGTTTTCACATGCCCTTCAAGCATACAACTTTCTTGGTGGGGAAATGGTGCAACTTTCTTATATTATGGTAGTTGCGGGAGGTATTAAACCTCCACGTGTAACCCTGACAAGAATAGAATATTCTGGGAAGAAAGAAGAAACTCTAAAGCATTGGACATAACCCTAGAAGACAAGTCGGCTAAAGAAAAAAATTAATATTCATTTTTTAGCCTCCAGAAAGAGAAGTCGACCCAGAAAGCTAAGGAAGAGTAGTATAAATACAGGATTCCATAGCTCATTTGGACACACACAACTTGCAAATCCATAAATCTAGTGTGCACTGCAGAAATTTAGTAAGTGTGCAAGTCTGGAGAGTAGTTGTAGCTGCAGCTACTGCAACTTGTATTTTCGATTTTAGGCTTGGAATTTCTCTTGGTTATTGTTTGGAATTTTTGCCTTGTGCACTAGCTCTAGAGAGAGGTACACTACATTGAATGGCTATTAGGCCCAGGTTTTGCTTCCAAAATTATTATATATCAAGGTTAAGGTGCTCGGGGGTGGCTTTAGCCTATGATTGGGTGACAATATTGCTATATTGTCTATGGTTAAATGAGCACACCTACTTTTCTAGTAGGTTATGGGCCCACACTATCTTTGGACAATCTAACCGCTGGAAGATAGATTGGGAGGATTTTCTCAGTTACAAGTTGCAGTTGCAGTCAAAGTTTTTGTTGCAACAACGAAACCCTAACCCTCTTGTTGAGGCACCTTAAGTAAAGAGATTGACCTAATTTATGGATAGACTAGTGCGCCCTAACCTAGCGCACCTCTTGGTACTCTCAGCAAGCTACGACGTCAAGTTTGAGTTTTTGGTCAAAGTTAAAGGTTGACGAAGTGAAAGCAGACATGACTTACTCTATGACGTTAGAAAACAAGTTAGAAGGGGCTTCTAACTTCAGAGCATGGAAGACAAGGATTGACATCATCCTTGCCAAGAATAAAGTGTTGGATATCGTGAAAGGAAAGATCGTGGAACCACAGTTTGAAAAAGGAAAAGAGAAGGAACCTCATAACGTTACAATTATGGAGAAGTTCAAGGACAATGATATCAATGCCATGAGTATCATAGTGGACTCTGGAAAAGACCACTTGATACCCTACATCTCTCATCTTTACTCATCTAATAAGATGTATTATGCCCTAACTAACCTCTTCTCAGTTAGAAACATTGGACAAGTAATGAATCTGAAGAATGAGCTTCGTGACATTAAAATGAATGATGATGGTAGCATAACATCATACCTTGTGAGAATATCTCAGTTAAGAGATCAACTACAAGATATTGAAGAAATCATTTCAGAGAAGGAACTGGTAAATATAGTACTTAATGGTCTTCCCAAGACATGGGATGCATTTTCCGCAAGCATGAATACAAGAAAGGAGTATCCCACATTTGAAGAACTTTGGACTTGCTATGCACAAGAAGAATCAAGGATTAGCGCAAAAGAGAAATTCCAAAGGAAAGATGATGATCAAGCCTACGCAACAAAGTTCAATAAATTTAGGAATAAGAAGAAGTTTGACTCAAGGAAGAAACCAAATCAAGAAAAGGATATGTAAATAATACAATGCTTCAACTGTCAAAAATATGGTCACTACAAGAATCATTGTTTTGAGTTAAAGAAAAGGAAGGAAACACACGAAGCAAAAGGTGTCGAAGAAAAGGAACCCTCAAAGAAATTCAAACAAGATGAAGCATATTTCTTCTTCTAAGTCAAGGTAACAATATTCTTCAAATCTCTTGTACTTACCATGTTACATAGTTCCTGTACATATCATGTATATCTATTTCTTATAAGATAAGATGTTCAAGTGAAACAATACCTATGGAAGAATAAAAGGATTTATATCACGATGACTACAATTCAAGCAATACACATGAAAAGATGAAGTACATTGATAATATTTGGTAACAATTCCTGTGGAAGCTATTATATAAGTAACAAATGTCAGATAATCCGAAATCAGAATCAAACCTAAAGAGACTCAGAAGAAGTCAAAACATAAATAAGTCAGCAATCAAGAGGAAATTAGAAAAAGACTTGTGACACCTTGCAGAAGGCAATAAGGATGAAGACTGAAGCGTGGACTCTCTTAGATGGAGGGAGATGATTAAATAATTCCAAAAGAAGACCATGCATTCCGCATCAAGCAAGGATTAGGAGGAAGAAAATACTAACTGATATGATCCATTGAGGAATATGAAGTATTTATCCATGTTCCCATTGAAAGTAGTAGCCATGATAAGCAACACGTGTTCAGTTTGACTCTAGAATAAGTCTTCTTTGAAAAGAATCCTTAAAGTATCATTGGTTGTCCATCTACATCCATGATCCTATGATGAAAGAAAGAAGTTGGAATCTTCAGGGCGTGAAATCTATAGAAGACTCCATGGACCCAAGAGATAAAGAGAAACATGAGGAAGAACATGAAGATTCCAAGAAAGAAAGAAAACCCAGAACAACCAGTTATTATACCGAGAATCATAAGACTACCAACTTGGTTGGAATCCACTAGAAGCAATCAAGCAGAAGAAATGGAAGTTATGATAAAGAATAGTGTATGTAATAAGATGTGAAAAAATACTTGTGAATGGAAGCATTGCAAGATTCAGAGGTTCTTCTAGAAGGAGGGAGAAAAACTATAATGACGGCTCACCAGTATCCATGGATTGGAATTTACATGTAAAAGATTGTTCTTCCCAAATAAAGCAAGTGAGAAAGAAGATTATACTAGAAAGAGACCCATTTATGCATATATAAGAAGACCTTGTATGGATTCAAACAACCTGATGCAAATTATCTCATATATAGCATAAGCATGGTGAAAACTTTCTATAATAGAGATAGTGTACCAGAATAGTTACTCAAAAGTATGAGATGATGGATTTCTAATCCATGGAAAACTCTCACGATGACAGAGGAAGTCCTACTTGGATATGTTTCAATTTGATCTTTTCCATGATGCCATGAGCTAGTAGGAAACATAAGTGTTGAACTTGACCATGATATATTGTAATGATCAGAGATATATGAATCCTTCGAAGAAAAATAGTGTTCCATGATAGACCGAAGTATATTGATATCAAGAATTATATTCTCCATGATGAAGTCCAGAAAAGAGAAGTGATTCTCCAATATATCTCCATAGATGAGCAGATAGCATCTATTTTGGTAAAGCCTTTGTCCAAGATGAAAAGTTTGTGTACTTAATAAACAAGGTGGGGATCGTGGAGACGAACTCCTTATTGAAAAAGGAAGAGATTACTCCCATGTTGGGATGGAGCACTTATATGTTATTGATTCATGGACAATCATTTTTCAGTTTGAAAAATGGTCCAGGATGAACAATTCATTTCCAGTTCGAAAAGTGATTTGAGATTTTTGACGAACAGGAATTTTCCAGTTCGGAAAATGGTCCAGATCGAATAGTCATTTTCATAATGAAAATGGCCTGATATATTGTTTATGTACCATAGACAGTGATTCCCCTTATGCCCGGTGTGGGGGAATGGTATAGGAAAATCATTCTTCTTGGCAGTCACTCTGAGTAGTGGTCAAGTAGAATGGTCTGCCTCGTTGGGTAGTCATTCTTTCAAAGTTCACAGTTGTGAGCAGTTTCAAACAATGGTTGATTTTGGAGGTTGGTGCAGGACAATAATTTCCATTAGGAAATGGCCTGGACTGTCATTCCCTAGGGCGGACTCATTCTATCCAGGTTTCACTATGATTAGTGCCGAAAGAATGGCCCAGTTAGGTGAATGTTCCAGGTTCAAAAATCAGGGACATGCATTCCCTAGGGTAGACTCATTCTCTCCAGGTTGCACTATGATTAGTTCCAGGGGAGGAATGGTCCAGGCTCAAAAATTAGGGACAATTTTTCTTCTATGCTTGAGAATAATAGTCCATATATCCCATGGATGATGTTTTATCTTCTAAAAGAATATGGTCTTCCAGATCTCACAGATGTGAGTGGAAGAATGACCCAAATGACTCAGTTTGTATCATGATATTGTTATATATGTTGATATTGGATGATATGATCACTGTGGAGACTGTGTGTCTCTGTATAGTAGTTGTATGCCACTTTGTTGGATGTGTTCCATTGTTTGTTACTATGTGTCACTTATCTAGTAGTCGTGTGTTACTTGGTGTGCTTGTGTACCACTGGATAGTAGTTGTGTACTAGTATGGATAGACACAGTTGTGTTCTATTGAATGGAATTGTTCTGATTGGCATGAAGACTATCAGTAGTGTTGGAAATGATTATCAGCTAGATGGATAGTCAATGTGCTGGTGGACAGACATTTTCCAGGGAGAAAATGGTCCAGGACATTTATTCTTCTAGGATGTATGTCTGGATTAGAATAATAGTCCTTATATCCCATGGCGTGGCTTCCGACATATGTTGGAATAGTTATTCTTCTAGGACATATGTTCGGATTAGAAGAATGGTTCTTGTATCACTATGTGGAGTGAGTAACTTATCTAGCATCATGCCTAATTACTCAAATGGAGTATGGCTTTGAGAGATGATACAATTGATGCTATCAGATGATATTGATAGTGATGATGGTGCTCGTTATTTGATCATGAGATATCATGTGTGGCTATGATGATGCTACCAATTGAATGGTATGTTTGTGCTCAAGACCACTACCTTTAATATACCTCCCTAGCTAGGAGGGAGTGTTGATATTATGGTAGTTGCAAGAGGTATTAAACCTCCACATGTAACTCTAACAAGAATATAATATTCCGGGAAGCAAGAAGAAACCCTAAAGCATTGGACATAACCCTAGAAGACAAGTCGGCTAAAGAAAATAATTAATATTGAGTTTTTAGCCTCTAGAAAGAGAATTCGGCCCAAACAGATAAGGAAGAGCAGTATAAATACAGGATAAAAGAGCTCATTTGGACACACACAACTACAAAAATCTAGTGCACACTGCAGAAATTTAGTAAGTGCACAAGTCTGGAGAGCACCTGCAACTGTAACTACTGCAACTTTTATTTTTGGTTTTAGGCTTGGACTTTCTCTTGGTTATGGTTTGGAATTTCTTCCTTGTGCGCTAGCTCTAGAGATATGTACACTACATGTTGGCATGTTTTCGGGCAGATGTGATTTTCATTGATGGCAACATCAGAGTATGCAGCGATGGAAAAATAGGGACAACGTAAGCTCAGAAGAGATAGTGCAGAGGTGCACAAAGAGTGCAAGAGTGTGCTTGTTTATTTCATGACAAACAGGAAGGCAAAGAAGATTAGCAGCACAGGGATAATTGCATGGAAAGATCAGAAGCGTAAACTCCATTTCAGAGTTTCGGATACCGGGCATTGGAGGAGTCAAGGAAGCAACTCACGACAGAATGTCGAAACGGTGAAATGTGAAACACCGGAATATGTTGATCCGACTCCATTTCGGAGTTTCGGATACTAGGAGATTGAGAAGTCAAGAGTTGAGACTCTTCAACATAGGAGTCCCGGAGTTGCGAAATCCGGAATCCCAAAATCCCAAAAGAGGCACATCAACAAGAGTTTTACAGACCGGGAAATAACTCCATTTCGGAGTCCTGGAGACCAGGAGTTGAAGTGTCAAAACACTTCACCACAGGAGTCCCGGTATCGTGAAATGCAAAATGTCGAAATCCCAAAAGCAGGAGACAGTTCCGGATATCAGGAGTTGAAGTGTCAAAACACTTCACCATAGGAGTCCTGAAATAGCAAAATGTGAAATGTTGAAATCTCGGAATAAGGAGGACTATTTCGAATACCGGGAGTTGGGGATGTCAAGACCTCTTACTACAGGAGTCTCAAAGTTATGAAATGCGAAATCGCGAAATTTCAAAGACTCCATACTGGAGGTTCGGATACCGGGAGTTGGAGTTGTCAAGAACTCTCACGTCAAGAATGATGAAATAATGAAGTGTCGAATTCACGACAAGATCTGGACCGTTGGGTCCATAGGACACGTGATGACAGATCATCATTTTTCCAACTGCAAAGTCAAAAGAATGGGGTTCCCTAACCTCTCTAACTCACAACAGGAATTTGCAACATGCGAAATCGCGAAAGGCCGAAATGTGAAATGCCAAATTGATCGGAGCGAGTGAAACCAAGCTCCTTTTTGGAGCTTTGGATACCGGGACATGGAGCATCAAGAACTCATCGCCACAGGAACGTCGAAGTGTCGAAAAGTGAAATCGCGAAAGCACTATATGGATAAGCACTTGGTCACCTCTCGTAGTCACATGGTCGAAGGGCTGTAGAGAAAATCTTGAAGCAGCAAGCTCCATTTCAGAGTTTCAGAGATCAAGACATGGAGAGTAACAAAATATTTACCATAAGGATCCTGAAATGTTGATGTGAGAAATGGCGAAGTGAACGCAAGATTCAATGAAGTAAATTCAATGGTGCAGATGAATTTGAATAGGATCGGAGGGCTATTGTTGCACTTCACAGTGTAACTGCTAGAAACAAATGATGGTTTCTGCCAGAGGATGAGCTTGTCTATGACAGAGAAGACGAAGAGTCTCAACTGCCAGAGAAGCTGAGGAATCTTGAGATAACACCCAGTGATGATGAATGCGTGGGTGAAACCGCCAGAGAAGCTGAAGAGTTACCATGATGATCAGGCAGAGCACTAACAATGAGCAGTAGATGCAAAACAGAGAGAGATAATGTGGCACACAAGAGATGGCATAGATGTGGAAGAGTGAAGTGGAAAAAACACCCCTATGTGGAGGATATTGGGGCAAGAGAGGATGCAAGAGCAAGAAGTAGATTGCATGCACAAGGTGCACAGAGAGTATAAGAATGTTGAACAAAGAAGAAATGGGGGTTGTTGTTGAGTGGGACTGAGGTGTGAAGGAGGTAGAGTGCAGCAACAAAAATGCACAGAAGGGGAATGGTGCATTGAAGAGACATGGTGCAGAGAGCATAAAAGGAAAAAGAATAGAAAGCGCAAGGAGTGTGTAGAAGACACTGATGCAGACAGAGCAGCATAGTGTAGCAGAACAGTGATGTGACCGGTAAGCCATTGAAGAACTTTATATTGATGTAATAAGTCTTAATAGAAAAGATTTACATTTCAGGGTGGTAGGGAGGTGCTAGGGAGGAATGTTGTCCTCAGAGGTTCAAGTGGGTGCTTGAACAAATGGATTTGTAGCTTCCATCTGGTTGCAGTCAGAGAAACCAGGGTGGCAGGATGGTGCAAGGGAGAACTATTGTTCTCTGTTATACAGGTTGGTGCCTGTGTGACTGGAAGTTGGTTCTTCCATTTAGTTGGTGTTGGAACACTTAGGGGGTGGGTGATTCCTTCTAGTGGGTTCTAGAGAAACCAGGGAGTTGGTGCTTCCTTCTAGTTGGTGCTAGAGAAACCAGGGAGTTGGTGCTTCCTTCTAGTTGGTGCTAGAGAAATGAGAGAGTTGGTGCTCTCAGCAAGTAGAAACTTTCACAACAGAAGTTGTAGCCTTATTATGAGTTGGTACTCATATGTATGATAATGTAAAGAATGTAAAGATTACTTATCATATAAAGAAGAAGAGGTTTTTACCCT
>JASDQU010408127.1:0-10578 GCA_032191745.1 Picea mariana
AATGGCAAGGGAGCTCTGGAATCCAACCTTGACTGTAGATCTGGACGCATAGATTTTGGCTGCCCAGATTTGCCCACCGCTTAACGAAATGCACATTTGCGCCCCAAACTTAGGATAAGTGGGTTTTTCAACCCACTTCTTGCCATATTTTAGCCAAAGGGGGTCTCCTATTATGAAAACACCCCCCTACATGTTTAGGCACTAACATTAGGCTCCATGGGAGATAGAGTCATCCCTGTGATGCTCTAAGGACTCATTTTGCAGTTCCAGTGCCTTGTTGTTAGGCTATGGAGTCAAGCTTAAAACACCCTGCTGAAAATACATATCGATAAGTAAAAACAAACAAAATAAACATACATGCTCCAAGGAGATTATCTATGTACAATCCTAAACTAATATACTTTGTACATGGGGCTAGGTGAAAGAAAATTTCCACCATAGCCAATCAAGTAACTTCCTGAATGGAAGCTCCTTCACTCTGTCAATGATCACTAGCATATGGTGTAACCGTGACAATAGAATGGATACACTCTTAAACTCCTCCTCACAGGCTGAAGTTGACATGAAATAGAGTGGCTCCAAGTTGTGAAGGAAATACAACTCCATGTATTCCTACACAGGCTCATAGGACCAGTGGAAAACTCTAGAAAATGGGCGACAGGCAGCCTCCTCTGCTATACAGTTGTCCATGTGTGGCTGAATATCTCTGGTAGGAACAGGTGGGTGGACAACTGACATAGGCTTACTGATCTCAGGTGGTGGTTGCTCGCTGACTCACTCTGGATAGAAGATAAAATGTGCCCTTAGTTGTTCTTCTGGTTCTTCTCCTTGGCTCTCCCCGGAGTCAGATTTATAATCGTCATAAACAGGACCTGTGGGAAAGCTCTGCTCTTCCAACTGCTACTCAGGATGGTTGATTTCCTCATAATAATTTTTGTTAACGAACAGAGGATAAATCTCCACATTCTACTCTTGGAAATCTTACATATCCAACTCAGAATCTTATTCGTAGTTGTCATATGAAGGCTGGCTTCTCTTATGGTTAGCAAACTGTGATGTGGGGCTATGCTGCTCCTCTTCTAAATAATCATCAAAGCTAGGTGAGAACAGAACTCCCCCATCCTTACATCCCTCATCATCACAGCCTCCATTAGACACAATCATATCTGGGAGGAATTCCTCTTCTTGGCTCTCCCAAGGGTCAGATTCATAATGGCCATAAACAAGACCCATGGGAAAGCTCTTCTCTTCATCATGTTGCTCAAGAAGGTTGATTTCCTCGTAATGTCCTTCATTTGTGAACAGAGGAAAAGGATTTGCAGTCTACTCTTTACCAGAATGATCATCAAAGCTGGGTGAGCACAAAACTCCCCCATCTTGTAAAAAAGGAACGATCTCATGATCCTTCTTTTCAATCCCAAATGTAAATACATCATGGGAAATATCATGAAGGAAAAGAGAACATTCCTCTTCCACAATGGCTTCTTCCTTTAAATATGAGACAACAGGCTCATTAGGGGTAGAAACTAATGCCTCTACGGCTATGAAATATTCATAATCGCCCTCAGTAGAGCTACCAAGAGCATCTTCTTCAAGGGATGGAAAATCCTCTGCACTTCGTTCAACTTCCCACCTATCCAGTTTGGCAGAGATAGATTTTATCAGTTCCCAAACTTCGCCCAAATCATCTTCCTCCTCCCCAGGGTCCTCATCCTCATATCTTCTCTTATCCTCACAACCTTCATGAGACACAGCCATATCTTGCTCACTGTCCTCATATTCCTCACAACAGCTATGACAGATAAACTCAGAGGAATAAAAATTTTGACAGTGCCTATTAAAAGCTGCATGAAATTCACTGAGTGAGGAAATGCTAGCAGGGGGTAAAGAACGATACCATTCACGAGCGTGCCCTGCTAACAAGAACATGAACATTTTCAATAATACATCCTCATGATGTATCTCCAACTGATGCATGAGTTCATGAAACTCATGGAGATGCTGAGCAGGGTTGTCCTCCTTACACTCTCTAAATATGGGAAAATAATCGCCCCATTCATTCGGAGAAGGAACAACATTAGGAAAACCAGGAATAGCATAAAAATTAAAAGGATCAAACCTCTGAGCTAGGATCTTCTCCATATCAAACCAGTGGAATCGCCAATCGATCCTCGAATCATGGAGTCGCCAGGTGAAAGATGCGCAGCTTCGAATATGTCTGGTTCTTGTTCACCATAAAAGGCCAGATCTTAACATTGTGTCTTCCCAGGAAACTTCTCAAGCTAAGAAAGCAGCTACTGAAACCTTCTCGAAAAAGCTCCTCGGGCGAGCTTTCAGGTGTGCTAAAAGTAGCCACAACTGAAACAGTGAAGTGGAAACATTGGAGTCACCACAGTGGATTCGCTAGGTGCACAGTAGCAATCTTCAGGGCTCTGATGCCTAATGCACCTTCAGAATCAGAGGCTCAATGTCGTTCAATCCCAGGGAAAATTTTCAACTCTGTCCCCAACAACGGTGCCAGAAATGTTGGTGTCGGAAGTCACTCCTGGATTGCAGCAGGAGCAGAGCCCGACGCCCATCAGTTTTATGTCACGTATTTTTTTAAATGGGTGATCGGATGGGAGTAAACTTGGAACAACATCGTTTAACTCAGAAAACTAGGCCATAAATGCGCAGGGAAGTGAGGGCCGCAACCAACTTCAGTCAAGAATTTGAGTTAAAGTGAGAGTAGAGGGAAGACTTGGGAGAAAAGGGAGGAGACTGCTCTGGGCATCAGGCCTTCCAGCAACTCGGGGAAGAAAAACAAGACACTGAAATGTGCCTAAATGACACAGTCACAGCTGCACACTGATAAGACCTCCATCATGCTATGTAGCCACAACCATCCGACTGGATCCTCCAATCAAATCTTTCAGTACAAGAGGAAAAAGACAACATGGGAGACTGCTTAAGACTGGTGCAAAGATTGCAGTGATCAACCATACATCATTCTACAATATCGTGACCCTCGACTGGATCTTCCAGTTCCGAGTGTTTTAAACAGCTTGACAGACAAAATAAAAGAAAAGAGAAGTTGACTTCCATTAATTTGACGGTCTCAAATTAAAATACATAACCAGAGCTTCCTCAGAAACTTTACAGTCGGGAGCATAGATCAACCATCGATGATTACAAAATTGGCAAAAATGCCTATATATACTTGGAACTGACTCAAGCGTTGAAGGCACAATCTCGCCATGAGTTTAATTCTTGACGTTGAGGAGCTTCTTTGTCAAGTTGCACATGCAGACGTTGGGCAGACTGCCCATGCAGTCTTCTGTCAGACGTGATTCTTGTCAGGATAGACCAATAGTCTTCCTTTACACTTTGTCCTTTCCTAGCCTTCTATTTATGGAAGGAGACGATGTTCAACCACCATCAACTGCCTCAATAACTGCTTTCTCGGGATCAGGCAAGGCTTCATCAACTCTGCACCTGCAGGACGTGGCAGTCTCCCTTTGGCTTCTATTGCTTTGTTGGACTATTGTGAGGGGACCCATATGGCAGATGTGGATGAGGGTCTGAACGAGGCGATGGCGTCAACACTGTGAAGGTGAGATAAGAGGTGCTGAGGTGGAAGCACTAGGTGGTGAAGAAGCGGAGGCTATGACACCAGATGATGAGGTGATGTGCCATGAGAAGGTGACAAGGAGGCTGCAATGTGACAGGTCGGGGAGTGAGGACACGACACAAGTGTAAGTGGCATGGAGCAAGAGAGAGGCACATGGCAGGAGGTGAAGGTGGTAAACCAAGGAGGTAACAGATGTGACAAGGGGGGACCCACTTTAAGCCGCCAATTCTGGGCCCCCCCCTATTAAAGGTAGAATGGCAAGGGGGGTCTGGAATCCAACCTTGACCGTAGATCCGGGCTCCCCAATCCAGGTCGTTGAGAGATGCGCGACTAATTCTGGACCCCCCCCCTCCGCTTTGAAGGTAGAATGGCGAGGGGGCTCCAGAATCCAACCTTGACCGTAGATATGGGCACGCAAATTCTGGCCGCCCAGATTTGCCCGCTGCTTAATGAAATGCGCATTTGCACCCCAAACTTAGGACAAGTGGGTTTTTCAACCCACTTCTTGCCATCTTTTTGCCAAAGGGGGGTCGCCTATTAGGAAAACACCCCCCTACATGTTTAGGTGCTAACACCACCTATATTACCAAGATAGCTTGAGTGAGGGATGAACTTAGTGTTGTTGGGGAGGTTGTTGCTGACAGTGAACTTGTGAGGACTGCCTTGAATTGGGTGCCCAAAAAATGGCATGTCTTTGTTGAGGGCATTGGTTCAAGGGAAAATATTCCCAAGTGGGATCATCTTTGGGATGACTTCATATGGGAGGAAAATCAAAGAGGATATGTGTAGGGGACTTCATCCAATGGTAATGATGAGGAGAATGTGGCAATTGTAGCTAAAGGAAAGAAGAAGTCCAAGAAGGGTTCCAAGTGTGGAAATAAGAAGAAGGGTGAAGGGAAGATGGGCATGAGAAAATTCAATTGCTTTGCATGTCAAAATTTTGGTCACTATGTTGGACAATGTCCTAATAAGAAGAAGAAGCAGATTGAAGCTTTAGCGGATGTGGAGGAGTTTCCCCACGAGTTGGAGAAGGAGTATTCATTGTTGGCATATCTTCCCTCTAGAGCGGTATCTACCAGTATTTGGTACATCGATAGTGTAGCCTCCCACCATATGAAATGTGTTCATGAGTATTTCATAGATCTTACAGAGATTGGGGATCTTGAGGTGGTTCTTGGAGATGACTCAATGGTCAAGGAAGTTGGTAGTGGGACAATATCCTTTCAAAGGGATTCCCTACCTCCCATGTTGGTGATAGATGTTATATATGTTCCAATATTGAATATGAACTTGATATCATTTTCCACTATTGAGGATAGAGGATATGGGATATGAGGTGTTTTTATGTGATGGGAAGGTGCTCTTGTATCCTAAGGTATCTAATGTCACTTTGGCCAAAGTGATTGGGATCTGACATGAGAAGGTATCAATGCTCCAGCTAGAGCATTGATACATAGTACCAACAGAAGTGACCTTTGTGAGCTATGTCATAGGAGGATGGCCCATTTGCATCATGTGGCTCTGAAGATATTGAGAGATATTGTTATAGGGGTACCAGATTTCAGTACAGAGCACTAGGAGGTGTGCAAGGGGTGTGCTCTGGGGAAGTACACCAAGAATTCTTTTCCAGGCAGTGACAAAAGAGTAGCAGGTATTCTTGATCTGATTTATTCTGATGTATGTGGTCCTATGTCTTCTACATATTTCATTGGTTTTGAGTATTATGTTACTTTCACTGATGAATTCTCCAGAAAGTCTTGGATTTTCTTCATGAAGATCGAAGGACAAGTCTTCAAGTGGTTCGAAGAGTTGAAATCTCATGTGGAGAACCAAATGGGGAATAAAATCAAAGTGTTGAGATCATAAAATGGGGGTGAGTATACCTCCAATGAGTTCAATGAATTTTGTGCAAGAGAAGGAATTACGAGAGAATTGATTGTTCCTTACAAACCGCAGCAGAATGGGGTCGTTGAGAGGAAGAACAGAGCTAATATTGGAGCTGTGAGAGCCATGTTACATGATCAGGGGATGCCACTCTTTATTTGGGCTAAGGCATGCAACACTATAGTTTATCTACAGAACAAGAGTCCACACAGAGTTTTGGGGAACAAGAATCCTGAGGAGGCTTTCTCTGGGAAGAAGTATGAGGTTAGGCACTTTAGGATTTTTGGGTGGCTTACATATTCGCATGTCCCTTCTAAAAAGAGGAAAAATCTAGAACCCACAATAGAAAAGGGCATGTTTGTTGGGTATAGTGAGACCTCAAATTATTTCTGCATTTACATCCCCTCTTTGAGGAAGACACTTTTGCAACAGGATGTGAGATTTGAGGAAGATAGGGCCTTTAGGAGGTCATGGGATGTTGAGAAGGGGGAGAAGTAGGCTCCTCAACTTTAGGTGAGTTCACTGTAGAGTAATGTGTCACAGAATTCAAGACCACCTACTTCAGGGGTGACTAGCTCATAGGTGACGGGGTTACAGATCATTGGTCCTCATATTACCAGTTCACATGTTACTATTTCTTAGTCTACTTGTTCTCAGGAAACCATAGGATCATAATATTCAAGTACTCAGTCTTCAAATGGTGGGATTTAGGAGCATCATTCCCCTCCACATGATGTTACTTCAGAAAAGAGGAAGCCAAAATGGCTTCAAGACACTTTGAAGGAAGCTCGAGGATCTATGGGGAATCCCAGGAAGACTATGAGGAAGATCAAACCTCTATAGATATTTTTCATCTATTTGGAAATGACGAGTAACATCAGGGAATCCGAGCCATCCACTTTTGATGAGGCTACAAAACAACAGGTCTGGAAGGATGCCATGGTGGAAGAGGATAATTCCATCATGAATAATGATGTGTGGAAGGTTGTTCCAAGACCTGAAGGGAAGTCAGTGGTAACTTCTAGGTGGATCTATAAAATCAATTATGCTATTGATGGAAACATTGAGAAGTACAAGGATTGGTTCATGGATCGAGGATTATCACAGGTAGAGGAAGTTGATTATGATGAGAGGGAGTTGCTAGATATACCTCGATCAGGGCAGTGATCTCCATTGCATCAGATATGGGTTAGAAGATCCATTAAACAGATGTGAAGGTTTCATTTTTGAATGGCCTCATACAGAAGGAGGTGTACATTGAGAAGCCACAGGTATTTGAGGTGCATGGGAGAGATTCTCATGTGTGCAGATTGAAAAATAAGGCACTATATTAACTGAAGTAAGCTCCCATCACTTAGTATTCGAGGATTGATACATACTTGCAACAAATGTATTTCGAGAAGAGTGAGATAGATCCCAACCTTTAATTCATTTTGGTTGGTGATGATCCTCTTAATCTTGTTCTTTATGTGGATGATCTCTTCATTATATGGGAAGAGAGACTCATAGATGTTTGTAAGGAGCTTCTTACTTCAGAGTTTGAGATGAAAGAAATTGGATTGATGCATTATTTATTAGGATTGGAGGTTTGGAAGGAGTCTCGACACATATTTTTGGGACAAGAAAAGTATGTTGTTGATATTCTAAGGAGATTTCAGATGGAGGATTGTAGGCCCATATCCACACCCATAATAACCAACTGGAATAAACCCAATGGTTCTTATTTAGAGTTGGTTGATCCCATGATGTATCATCGATTGATAGGCTGATTAATGTATCTGGTCAACACTAGACCAGATATTTGTTTTGTTATCAAGACTCTCAGTCAGTTTATGGTGGAGCCTCGGAGAGTGCATTGGGTGGCAACAAAACATGTGCTTAGGCACCTTAAGGGTATGGTGGATTATGTTCTGGACTATGTGAGAGGGGATGGGATCAAGTTGATTAGCTACATAGAATCAGATTGGGTAGGATGTGTTATTGACAGGAAGAGTACTTCAAGTTGTTGCTTTGGATTGGGATCAACAATTGTGTCTTGGTTCGGTCTGAAGAAAAAGTCAGTGGATTTGAGTTTTTTTGAGGTTGAGTATATGGAAGCCAGTCATGCCAGTTGTGAGGTGATCTGAAAATGAATAAGTCTTGTGTGTACAAATTTGCAAGTGAAATAGTTATGTGATTTAGGCAATTGGATCAAGTTGCAAACACATAAAATTAATGAGTTTTTTTACTTAACATGAGCAGCATAAACAAACATAAACAACCATCATAAGCAAGCACATAAGCAAGAACATAAGACAACAAAATGATAAAGGAGTTCACCCCTCTCTTGGGCTACATATCCTGGTACATCTTCCAATGGATAATTTTCATTAATTCTCAAAGTGTCAAAATCATTGCTTTAAAATGTTCAGAATGCAAAACATATGGCTTCAATGGCTCCAAAATGTCCAAAAACCCCTAGTTGGGCTCTTCCTACACCTGGTTTGGCCAAAAACTGAGAAAAATATAACTCTGGATGTTTTTCCCCAATAGCTTGGTGTACCTGCTCGCCAAAATGCACCTGTGTGTGACTAACCTGGCTCTCGAGTGTTTCTCATGCCAAAAACCCAACACGCATTCTCATTTCACAATTTGTCGCATAATGTTGCATTGTTAGGGAGGTTGGCACTTTTTCCAGCATAGGTTTCGGTCGCATGGCCCCATGTGGCCTAGCTTTGACCTGCAAATCCTCTCTCGTTGACAATCCGTTGGTTTTATCATCCTGGTGGTCATATGGGAGTATAACGAAGTAGTGTGACCAAGGCTAGGGCTAAGCCTCGACCCTTTTCTACCTAGAGAAAAGTTTAATGTAAGTTTAAATTAAAGTTTCAAACAATACATATTAAGTACCATCGTAGGTGGGCTGGTAGCTCGGCCTTTGCCAATAATTTTCCCACCAGAGGTCTTGGGTTCAACCCATATGGAATCCAACAAAAATTTTACACCAACCAATGACGGGGTGCCACATGGCAGCTCGTGGCTGGGCCATGTGGAACCTTCTCATTCACCTTCCAAATGACATGTGTTAGCACTAAATTGGTCCAAAAACCTTGCCAAATCAGCACCTGACACATCAACATCTACCAACTCAGTAGTTTGGTCCCTCTGTCATGCCTAGTACGATCTAGATAGTCAACCTGTATGGACTGTACAGTCAACATTTTTTTGCCTGTTTGGCAAAGTGGACAGAACGTGATATCTCTCTCATACGATGTTAGTTTGAGCCCATTCAAGTTGCATTGGGATCGTGAGGGTGATATCTATGCAATGAATCCATTTTCGTGCAATTCCAGGCACTTTGATTTTTTGAGCATGTTATCGCTCAGTTTGTAGTCTTGGTCAGGTAGCTTGAAAGGTAAAGGTCAAACTGGCGTAACAAGAGCTTCCCCACCCATTGTCACCTCGATGGGGGGCTCTTTCTATTTAGGGTGGCTAATCCCAAGGGAGATGTCCCTAGGTAACCTGGGGTGTTGAAAGGAAAAGGGCCAAGGGATTAAGACTCAAAGGTTAAAGTAGGTTTTCCCTTCACAGATTACCGCCAAGAAGATAGTCAAAGAGAAGGTATTCCATAGAATAGGCACCTGTTTGCGAGACAAGGCAACAATAGAACTAAAATGTGCAACAGTGGTTAGTACTTCATACATTAATGACTATCCACATTTAATGAGCATAAATGGCAGTAATTATTGACGAAGTCAATGATTGCAAAAATGACTAAGGCTTGTAATATTACTACTGGAAATGATATAACATTTAATGTATAAAATCAATCCTTGGATTATCACAACGCATTAAATATCATTAATATGCTCACATATGATAGATTTGCTGCGTCACTATACTTGCTAGAGGGTGACGTCAGCTTTCTTCTAGGTTAGCTTTGCTAGGCAATGAGGTGGACGTTTTGCTAATTAGGCCAATGAAATTTATTTACACATCAAAGTCTATCATTTGATGACCTAGCCGCAACTTTTTAGAGTAGCCAAAGGTTTAAACTAGGCATGATGTCATCAGCAAGTTAGGGTTAGTAAGACGCTAGGGTTAGTTAGGGTTTCAAATTTAAGAAGTTTGAAAAGGTTGTTTTAACACAATAGACTCAATGTTGGATAATTAGACTAGTGCCTTAGGGTATAATGGAGTCAAGGAGCAAGGCTAAAGTCTCGGGAGAATCTAAATTCAAGGACAAGAAGGTTAGGCTTTCTAGTGCTGCAATGGCAAGGCCACAAAGTCAAAACCCTAAGGGGAGGAGGCTCATTCCGGTGTTTCTTAAGCAAGGCCTCATGCTCCTCCCTCTTTCCTTAAAAATCCTTGGCAAAAATGGCTAGCTTTAAAACATAAATCTAGGGCTGAAAAGTGTTGTAAGGCCAAGGCTCTTCAAACCCTAAAGGTCAAAACCCTAGGTGTAAACTTAATTAGGCCTAGGACGTCTTCCTTCTTCAACTTATATTTCAAAACTAACTCAGAAAAAGGGGAACTAGTGTAGCAACGGCTAGGCTATATTCTCCTTAATCAAATGGCTAAAGAAGTTTTCTATCATGGGGACATGAAGCAAGGACCTACTTGTGTGCTTGCTACCTAGGGTTTCAATGATTAAGCAAAACAATAACAATGTAACCATAAAAGTAAGAGATTTAACCTACAACCATTCAATTAAGAAGTTTTGCATGAGAAATACACTTACAAATCAATGAAGAGCTTATCAAACCCTAGTTTTAAACCTTTCAAATGATAGAAAACACCATAAACATGCCAAAGATGATCCTCCACAAGTGTAGTGCCTCAACTCCAAGAGAAAATACCAAGACAAAAGACTAAAAATGATCTTCTCACAAGAGAGTGAGTTGTTGTTCTTTTTAAAATGAGGCTCAATGTCCTCTACTTATATCATCCAAATGACCTTTAATTACCAAAATAGGTCATTAAAACAGCCGACAAGGCTGACTTAACAATATTACATTATTTGTCACATTAAATGCTAAAATGTCAAAATTATGAGCTAAAAGGGAGACGTCAGGCCCCTCTGAGGGAGACGTTGGCCCTTTTTG
>JASDQU010408128.1:0-10485 GCA_032191745.1 Picea mariana
AAATCCCCCAGTGAAAATTTCCATACAAACACCCAAAACAAAATTTTAGGATTCACCCCCTATAGTTCTTTGGACTTTGGCTCCACTTAGAATTGATAACCTTGCGAATCCTAAGTTCAATGCCTAAACAATTATGTTTTACACAATGAGATTGTTCTTGATTGAAGCTTCGATAACACTTTTGTTTTCCAAAGCAAGAAAAAGTCTACAATACTTAGGGTTATCAACCTAGTCTCTGATGATACAATCTCAAGACCTCGATATGCAACAACATTATCATGTGTAGACAAAACTTGGTCACTTGAAGTAACCGTTTGGTGCTTTGTAAGGGGGCAGACTTCTAGTCTTTCCAGATGACTCTGGGTCTTGGGCCATTAACTTGTTTCCTTATGCTTGAGGAAGACAAGCTCTTAACTAATCAGAAGCAGTTCCAGGTCATACTCTAGAACCAAAAGGTAGTTTTAGTGAGTCAATAGTACCCATTAGATTTCCAATAGCCTATTTGATTATCGCTGAGGCTACTACAGAGTGGTCATGTGGTATCTAGAAACACTTAACCTTTATCCCCATTCATGAAGCTTGGATCTTAAAGCTTGGTTGTAGTTTAACCTAATTCCTTAGAAAAAATTCTAATACTACTTATAAAAGATAAATTTAGATTATACACAATAATTAATATTTAAAACTAAATATTCAAAAGACATGAAATGATTGAAATGTACAATCCACACGTTTATAAATACTTATTATGTGTTGAGGTGAGTATCAATTAACCTACTTCTTGCTAATGTGTACATCTAATTATAAATACCCTATTCTATCCTAGCTAAGCTAGTTTTCATGATGGACATATATGTTCATTAAAAGGGAGTTAGAGACCCTTTCCAACTGATGCAGTGCCCCTACCTCACCAGGGTCTATTGACCTCCTAGTCTATGGATCTTCCTCTATTATTGAGTTGAAGCAACTCTCCAGGTCCTTGCTGGAACCTCCAAGAAAACAAATCCACAGGTCTCCTTTTGTGAACCCTTCCTGTGAGAGCAAGCAGTAGGTGTGAGCTCTACCCACGCGACCACGTACGGTGACCGCGAGCCTAAACAAAGGTGCTTTGCGTTTCGTGATTTTTAGGACTTCCATTCTGAGTCACCTCGACTCCTCTAATTCTCGAAACCCTGAAATAGGGCTAACGATCCCTAGTTCCTCCCTTATTCTTCTGCCATATGACCTCTAGTCAAACCCTGGGGTCCATCTCCGAGCGCGTCGGGATTTCACGTCTCAGGAACTCACGATGTATATTTTCTCCCTTTTCCCGATATCCAAACTCATGACTTCCTCACTTCATATCAATGGTCCCGATTCCTCCACGATCCGACGATCCATATCGAGTCGGGATTTTGTGATTCACGACCTCTAAGTTACAACTTCCTCCACACTCTTCCGACTCCCGAAATGACGATATTCAAAGCGCCAAAATCAACAAATCTCACCCCTTCAGATATGATAGCTGGTATCCCTCCTGAGCTTGCGAGTGTTGAAAATACACTCGGCCTTATCCTTCCCGCAGATCTATTGGATCCATCGACCCACAGAAAAATCGGTGCTTCTCCCTCCGAGAATTTCCACCGTTTGTTCAGTTTCTCACTGACTCCTGGCCAAAGAAATCAACTTCAACCCTTTTGAGTTTATTTCCACAAGGTGACTTCAACCCTCGTCTTTCCTCTGAACTTCTCCAAGTCTTTATTCTCCTGAGCTTGGTATTCACTGCAAACTCAAGGATTATAAGGAATTCTGCACGCCCTCTTTGTGGCTTCCATAATAACCTCTGGTTATTTGACAACTCCAACTCTGCACACTCCTTGCGACAAAAGTTCTTCAACCACTCACTTGGGTTGGAAAAGTATAAGACTCTCCTCAGCCTACGCACACCTTGCATGAATCTGTGCTATACTTTCACTCCTACTGGTATAAGTTAACGTTATCTCTCCTGAGATTTTCTGAGGTAAGACTCATAACTTGTCGATGCACTCCTTGCGGACTTTCACTACACTCCTTGCAAGAATTCTCAGGAAGAGAAACAATTGAAACTTATACTCTCTCTCTCACAGACTTCATACATTCAACATGAAATCACATACAGATGGCATTGAAGCAAATTCATAACAGAGACTGAAAATAAACTGTAAACATACTACTCAATAGATGCATATAGTAACCATAAAACAACATGAAATTGGATCAAAGCATTCTTATATTAATTCAAGTGCTTCTGTACATGGTTTCTATAGCAACAACTATATGCTCATACAACTTATACAATCTCTGTTCTTCTGTATTCTCCTATGCTCTTCTTGCTATCTTGTAATGAGAATAATAATACAATGCCTCTATGAGGGAGTCTTCTTAATTTTTTCCCTCCTACAACCATAAGCTATCTTATCGAATCAAAGATTACTACCTACTTTACATTTATTACAATAAATGCCTACAACCGACAAATGAAAGCAAACACTCAAGATCTGCGTTACAATACCAAGACATTAAAAGCAAATACATCCTTCCAGCTATTACATTAATGTGCCATCCTTTTAAATTCAAAATGTCTTTAAAATGCGCGCTGGTGTATATCCAATTGTCCTCCACTTGCGCTTGCTGATGATTCTCCTGCATCATACTCCTCTGGCTGAAAAATTCATGGACTCCTGTCCATGAGATCTTGCACTGACTGTCCATGTTTCTAGATATCTGCTTCACTTTCCCAACTGGCATCTTCAATCGGGTGTCCTTTCCACTTCACCAAATATTCAAAATATGTTTTCCTCCTGGTTTTCTTGCTAACTTTTTTGTCAATGATATTTTCCATCCGCGGCTTTTCAGCTACAGGCATCTGTTTGACCCATTGAATCTCCTCTTGATTCTGTGCTCCTCCTGCTTCATCTTCTCTGTAAGGATACAGATCCGCTACATTGAATATGGGTGATATGCCCACATCATCTGGAAATTCTATTTCATAAGCATTTGCCTCAAATTTTCTCAAAATATTACACGGCCCTATCTTCTTCATTTTCATCTTATTATATGTTCCCCTTGGGAACCTTGATTTTCTGAGGTGTGCTAAGACTAAATCTCCCACTTCAAATTGAAGCTTTCTCCTGTTCTGATCTTCTCTGTGCTTGTATTCCTGGTTGGAACTCTGTAACCTCTCTTTAATCTTGTTGTGGAGCCCCTGCATCTCTGTTGCAAAATCTTCCACTCCAGCACTCCTGAACTCACTCTACTATAAGTCTCTCAAATTAGATACTCCTCTTGACTTGATTCCATACATTATCTGGAATGAGATTTTTCCTGTACTCCTGTTAGGTGAGTCATTATATGAAAATTCCACTTGCGGCAGAATCTGATCCCAGTGACTGTGATGTTCAGTTACCAAACTCCTCAATAAGTCCCCCAAACTTCGATTTACCACCTCAGTCTTTCCATCTGTCTGAAGGTGATATGCTGAGCTAAAATATAAATTTGTTTCCAGATTCTTCCATAGGGTTCTCCATAAATGACCAACAAATTTGGTATCTCTGTTCGAAACAATACTCTTGGGTAAACCATGAAGTCGAACAACTTCTTTGAAAAACAAATTAGCAATGTGTGTTGCATCACTGGTTTTCTGACATGGAATGAAATGTGCCATTTTTGATAATCTGTTGACTACCACGAATATGGAATCACAACCTCTCTATGTCCTTGGCAGTCCTAACACAAAATCCATGCTTACCGTGTCCCATGGCCTCTTTGGTATTGGCAATGGTTGATACAACCTTGTATTTTGTCTTTTCCCCTTTGCTTTCTGGCAGATTCTACATCCGTTGACAAATTTTCTGACATCGGTCCTCAATCCTGGCCAATAATACAAACTGTTCAGTTGCGCAAATGTTTTATCATGGCTGTCCATCCAATCCCCCACTATGTTTTTCCTTCAAAAGGTTTTCTCTCATAGAATTCTTTGGGATACATAATTGATTTCCTTTAAACAACAGTCCATCCTGAATTAAATACTCAATCCATTGGCTTCTATCGCTTAAAAAAAGATTCTCGCATGCTTCGTAAGCATATTTGAAATCTAAATCATCTCTGTACATTTCCTTAAGGCTATCAAAACCTAAGGTCTTCACATGAAACTCCTGCAGAATCAAACATTTCCCGCTCAATGCATCAACAACCTTGTTAGCATTTCTAGAAATGTGCTTTATAACAAAAGTAAATTTTTGCATAAATTTAGCCCATTTTGCATGTTTCTGGTTCAGTTTCTCCTGTTTGGTTATAAATTATAAGGCCTGGTTGTCGCTATACAAAATGAACTCTTTTGGAACCAGGTAGTGCCTCCATTTCTTCAGCGCTTGTATGATTGCATAAAACTCTTTATCATACATGGAAGAGTTTCTTTTGGCCTCATTCAGTTTCTCACTGAAGTATGAAACTGGTCTATTGTCTTGACTTAAGATTGCTCCAATCGCAAATCCACTTGTGTCACATCTCACTTGAAATGTTTTACCGAAATTTGGCAGAACCATAACTGGTTGTTCAATTATCTTCTCTTTCAACAACTTGAAACTTTTCTTCGCTTCCTCTGTCTAATGAAAATATTTATGTCTTTTCTTGACTGTGTCCATCATTGATGCACAAATCCCACTAAAATTTCTGATGAACTTCCTGCAAAAACTGGCTAGTCCATGGAAGCTTATGACTTCAAAGATATTCCTTGGCGATGGCCATTCTTTGATCACTTTTACCTTCTCCAGATCCATCTTCAATTCATTCGAAGAGATAAAAAAACCTAACTAAATAAGCTTTGTCTTCATTAAAGACGACTTCTTCATATTTATCAACAACTTCTCTTGCTGCAACCTCCTCATCACTGGAGTTAAATGTCTCAAATGCTCCTCCTCAATCTTACTGAAGATCAGTATATCATCAAGATACACAATCACAAAATTTCCAATGAAATCTTTCAAGACTTCGTTCATCAATATCATGAAAGTACTTGGCGCATTCTTCAAACCAAATGGCATGACAAGCCATTCATACAACCCTTCATTTGTCTTGAATGATGTTTTCCATTCATCACCTTCCCTCATTCTAATCTGATGATACCCACTTTTCAAATCAATTTTTGAAAAAAACTTTGCCCCACTCAAGCAATCCATCAATTCATCCATTCTGGGTAAAGGAAAGCTATACCTGATGGTGATTTTGTTCATAGCCCCTGAGTCTATACACATTATCCATCCACCATCCTTCTTTGGACTTAACACTTTAGGTACAACGCATGGAGTCAAGCTTTCTCTAATCAACCCTTTGTCCATCAAATCCTAGACTTTCTTTTTAACCTCTTCATTCTCTTGCGGCGTCAATCTGTATGCTGCTTTTTTTGGTAAACTTGCTCCTGGTATAAGGTCAATGTGATGGCTTATACTTTTGATGGGAGACAACGAACAAGGAAAATCATCCACCACTATATCAACAAAATTTTCTAGCAGTTCTTGAATCTCCTCAGGTAGATCACTTATTGAAGTACTGGTCAAGATGACTCTAGGTTTTCTAACCACAACAAACTACATTTCTTGATCTTTCTTGACTTCATCAAGAAGTTCCTTCCCACTCATGAGAAGTGTAGTATTGCTTGTTTCTGCTCTCGCCTTCTTGTCTTCAATTGGCAACAACATATGTGTCCTACCATTCTTCTCCAAGGTATAGGTGCTCTTTCTTCCATCATGAATAACATTTTTGTCATATTTCCACGGCCGTCCCAACAAAATATGACAGACATCCATGGGAATTATGTCACATAAAATCTCATCTCTATAACCCCCTATCTTAAATTCAACTAAACACTATTTAGTGACTGTTACCTAATGTCCTTTTTGCAACCACAAAGATTTATATGGACTTGGATGTGCAACTGTCTCTAATTCCAACTTCTCCACCATCTCTGTGGATACTAAGTTATCTGTGCTTCCACTGTCAACTATCACCTTGCATACCCTATCCTTGGTTTTGCAAGCAGTCCTAAACAAACTGTTCCTTTGGACTGGATTTTCCATCTCTTTCTCTGCTTTCAAGATAATTTTTCTCATCATTAGGAATCTTCCACCTTCTACATCTTCTGTCTCAAAATTTTGCCTTTGCGCTTATGAAATGTGAGCTTCGCCTCCTCCACCCCTCTTTCTATCGGGACATTCCCAAGATTTGTGTCCTATCTTCCCACAGACAAAACACTTTACTTTACCTCCTTTGCCTCTTCCTCTTCCTCTTTCTCAAGGAAAAGTGTTCTTGTCAACATATTGTCTTCCTTGTGAACTTCCTCCCCTTTCTAGGTGGTTATGAGGTTTCTTCTCTTCATCCTTGGGGTTCTGTACTCTATCCTGGGCAATTGATTTTCCTCTTCTCTGACTTCTACCTCTGCCCCTTTGACCTTGTTTTCGGGCCAATTTCTCTTCTGCTTTCAGAGAAACCTGATAAGCATCTTCCACATTTTTGATTGTCACCATGCTCATCTCATCCTGAATATCATATCTCAGGCCATTCATATATCTGGCGACCTTTTCATCATCACACTCATGATGACCAGCTCCGATGTTAAGTCTGTAAAACTCCTCAGTGCATTCCTTCACTTTCATCCCTTTCTGTCTCAAATTCTGCATTCTTCGAAACAGATTGATTTGATAATCTCTAGGTATGAATTTGGCTTTCATCTTCGCTACCATTCTATCCCATCTTTTGATTCTTTGTTTTCCTTTGCAACACCTGTCATCTTTCAGTTCATCCCACCACAATGCTACATGTCCTTTCAGTCTAGTGACAACGTTCTTGAATTTCTTATCTTCTTCGATTTCCTTATAGTCGAAGTATTTATGTAGAGCTCTAAACCAATCTAGCATCTCCTCAATGTCCAAGTTGCCTTCATATATCGGGATGTCCAACTTTGCTCTGACATCTATCCTTGCAACATCTTTAAATAAACGTTCCTCTTCATCATCTTCAACTACAACTTCTTCTGCTCCTTCTTCATTCTCGCTTTCAACCTCACTGATATCTCAATTATTAGGTATTCTTCTCTATGCTGTGTCCATAGAATCTAACCGAGCACAAAGTTCTCTCATTTCCCTCTCCATGGCTGGATCGGATAAAGTTCTTTTTGAATGTATTCTTGGCGGCATTGTTTCAACCTGTCCACACATAATTCAAATCACAACTGTCCCTTGTCTTTCCTCGCTTGCAGAAAACAATAGTTGTTAGCTCTGATACCACCTGACGCAGTGCCCCTACCTCAGTAGGGTCTGTTGACCTCCTGGTCTATGGATCTCCCTCTATTACTGAGTTGAAGCATCTCTTCAGGTCCTTGCTGGAACCTCCATGAAAACAAATCCACAGGTCTCCTTTTGCGAACCCCACCTGTGCGAGCAAGCACTAGGTGCAAGCTCTATCCACACGACCACCAGCGATGACCGCGAGCCTAAACAAAGGTGCTTCACATTTTTTGATTTTCAGGACTTCCGTTCTAAGTCACCCCGACTCCTCTAATTCCTGAAACCCCGAAATAGGGCTAATGATCACTAGTTCCTCCCTTATTCTTCTACCACATGACCTCGAATCAAAACCTGGGGTCCACCTTCGAGCGCGTCGAGATTTAGCATCTCGGGAACTAGCGATGTAGTTTTGCTCCCTTTTCCTGATATCCGAACTCGCGACTTCCTCACTTCAGATCAACAATCCCGATTCCTCCACGATCCAACGGTCTATATCGTGTCGGGATTTCACGATTTGCGATCTCCGAGTTACAACTTCCTCCACACTCTTCTGACTTCTGGAATGTCGATATTCAAAGTGCCAAAATCAACAGCTCTCGCCCCTTCAGATTTGACGGCTGCTATTTCTCCTGAGCTTGCGAGTTTTGAAAAGACACTTGGCCTTATCCTTCTTGCAAATCTACTGGATCCAATGACCCACAGAAAAATCGATGCTTCTCGCTCCTAAAATTTCCACTGTCTGTTCAGGTTCTCACTAACTCCTAGTCAAAGAACTCAGCGTCAACCCTTCTGAGCTTGTTTCCACGAGGTGACTTTAACCCTCATCTTTCCTCTGAACTTCTCCAAGTCTCTATCCTTCCTGAGCTTGGTCTTTGCTGCAAACTCAAGGATTCTAAGGAATCCTGCGTGCCCTCTTTGCGGCTTCCACAATAACCTCTGGTTATTCTTCAACTCCAACTCTGCGCACTCCTTGCGACAAAATTTCTTCAACCACTAACTTGGGTTGGAAAAGTCTAAGACTCTCCTCAGCCTGTGCACACCTTGCACGACTTTGTGCTATACTTGCACTCCTACTGGTATAAGTTAACGTTATCTCTGCTGAGCTTTTCTGAGGTAAGACTCAAAACTCGTCGACGCACTCCTCACGGGCTTTCACTGCACTCCTTGCAGGAATTCTCAGGAAGAGAAACAATTGAAACTTATACTCTCCCTCTCACAAACTTCATACATTCAACATAAAATCACATACACATGGCATTGAAACAAATGCATAATAGAGATTGAAAATAAACTGTAAACATACCACTCAATATACGCATACAGTAACCATAAAACACCATGAAATTGGATCAAAGCATTCTTATATTAATTCAAGTGCCTCTGTACATGGTTTCTATAGCAACAACTATCTGCTCATACAACTTCTACAATCTTTGTTCTTCTCTATTCTCCTATGCTTTTCTTTCTCTCTTATAATGAGAATAATAATACAATGCCTCTATGAGGGAGTCTTCTTAAGTTTTTCCCTCCTACAACCTTAAGCTATCTTATCGAATCAAAGATTACTAGCCTACTTTGCATTTATTACAATAAATGCTTACAACTGACAGATGAGAGCAAACACTCAAGATCTGTGTTACAATCCCAAGACATTAAAAGAAAATACATCCTTCCAGCTATTACATTAATGTGCCATCCTTTGAAATTCAAAATGTATTTAAAATGCACGATGGTGTATATCCAGTTGTCCTCCACTTGCACTTGCTGACGATGCTCCTGCATCACCAACACCCACAAAACAATTATTATTATTATGATGCATAAACAATTTCACATCATCTTTTGCTTGCCATTTCTTAATATATAGATAAATTTCCTTTCTATAATTTGACCAAAATTACAATGATCACCACGATATTATACTTGCTACATTTGTGAAATTGGAAAACTAATATAAATGTTAGATATTAAAGAAAGGGTTGTAGGTGTTGGATCACTCTGATCTTATGCTTACTACATTTGTGAAATTCAAAAACTAATATAAATGTTAGATATTAAAGAAAGGGTGGTAGTTGTTAGCCACTCACATTTGTTACAACTATGCTTGTTACACACATGAGAATTATTAAAATCAAGTTACTATGGTGATGCTTTTTAATATACTCTTTCAAATTATATATTATACACAAATACTCATTTTTTTTTAAGCATAATTATAAATAATGTCCTTACATCCAAATTCATTTTTTTAAAGGCATAATTGGGATTGCCCCTTATACTGTCAATGCTATTAGTGACTTCTTGATTTAGGAATATGTGCTTGCTAAGCACATCTAGGAAAATATGCATGAATGATTATTTGTTGATATTTTCATCAGAACAAAAGCTTTCTAAGGTTAATATGTGCCATGTGAAATACAAGTAAACAATGATATAAGCAGTGAACTATTTTTTCTCTTTGTAAGATCAATGCCGTAAGGACTTTTTTCAATTTTTTTGGTCCTTAGAACTCCTACCTTATCACTCCTATTTGAGCTACTCATGAAATGTGGAGTGATTTCTCTATTTTGAGATAAAAATTACAAGATGTCTTTATCAAACTGTGTGAAAAACGACACATATTGCGATTTCCATATTAATGAGTTTACAAGGTGTCAAGACACATAAAAAAACATTGCACAAAAACATCGAATCAATGGTTTTTATTAACTACATTGAGTATTGGGTAGCCAAGCTTGCCTTATAAAATCCTGTCAAATATCATCCTTGCGGTCATACCCCTCAAATAACAATAGCTAACATTGCTAAATATATTAATATTATATTGTGTTAATTTATATAAGAACATGTTATACATATAATAAATCATCCTCACTTGAGATATCTCAAAGCATTGATAAAATGTTTATCATTCCAAATAAAGTGAAAAATAGTCTGATAGTTCTTAGTGTGGTTGGTGATTGGTTGATTGGAAACACATGAGAACACATTGTATTATAATTTATTTAAAACATTGATTTATCTATTTGCCATGCTTCTCTTTTTATGGTACAATATGATTTTTGGGAGATTTTGTGGTGCATGAGCATCCTATAATATTGAACTTGTATTTTGATTCCATAATCTCTATTATGGGTTTATCTTATGGAATTTTAACACTTAATGAATTTGATATGCCTTTAGTCTC
>JASDQU010408129.1:0-10508 GCA_032191745.1 Picea mariana
GCGACAGATCTAGAAGATCTAATGTAGCCAATAACGATAGATGTATGTTAGTTTGTTGATACTGGTGATAACCATATTGCGTAGGAACACCAGTAGGACCGTATCTAGGTTGTGGCGAGGTGAAAAAACTAGATGGTCCTCACATATAAGGTGGTTGTCTTGCTTGCCCACTCGTGTACTGTGATTGAATAGATGGACCTCCTAGATATTGTAGTTAACCTATTGGTGCCCCTATGTATGGCAGTGGAAGGGACTGTTGTGTTTGAATCATGGGGTTTATGGATTGATAGGTCATAGTTCCTTGCGGAGGAATTCCCGTCAGATTGGGTTGAGTCCACAAAAGATTAAAAACTCCTGGATATGGATGTCCAAGATACAAACAAGTGGTAATAGGGATATAAGGACTTGCAGGAGTGGTTTTCCCCCATGCTTGTTGATGTTGCAACCATGTAGGTTTCCCCCAAGTAAAAAGTTTCCCTACAACTGAAGGTTTCCCCCCAGCTGAAGGCTTTCCTCCCATTGAAGATTGACCTCCAATGTAGGGAGTGCTAATTTGTGATGTGTGAGATGGAGGTTGAGTATCTTATGTAACCTTGGTTATGCGAACAACTTGACTGTTGGCCATTTGACCTATGGAACGACCAAGTAAAGCACTTGGCATGTGCATGTGTAGAAAAAATGAAGCAAGAATATTACTTGACTCATGTGCAAGAAGATATGAATGCGTAATTCATTGAGTCAGGGTCTCCTGGGTCACCGATGTTTCTGGTAAATAATAAGCACCAGTAGTAGAAACTATGGGAGTTGTGGACAAATATGAATTCCCAAGTCCTTTAGGAAAACCAAATATTGGTGGGTTTATGCCAAAGGATGGTGTAATGGTGGAACCGGGCAGTAAACGATAAGAAGAATAAGAATCATTATATATCGTGGATGGTGGATCAAAGAGTGGTTGGCCAATTTGATCAATAAATGGAGGATTCAAAAAGATTCCAATATTTCTATGAAGGCTGGGACAAATTCTTGAATGTGATGGCCACTTCTAGGAGCGTTGTTCCCAATTTCATAAGTGTGATCTGCGATCACTGCTTCGTAAGANACTAATTTGTGATGTGTGAGATGGAGGTTGAGTAGCTTGTGTAACCTTGGTTATGTGAACAACTTGACTGTTGGCCATTTGACCTATGGAACGACCAAGTAAAGCACTTGGCATGTGCATGTGTAGAAAAAATGAAGCAAGAATATTACTTGACTCATGTGCAAGAAGATATGAATGTGTAATTCATTGAGTCAGGGTCACCTGGGTCACCAATGTTTCTGGTAAATAATAAGCACCAGTAGTAGAAACTATGGGAGTTGTGGACAAATATGAATTCCCAAGTCCTTTAGGAAAACCAAATATTGGTGGGTTTATGCCAAAGGATGGTGTAATGGTGGAACCGGGCAGTAAACGATAAGAAGAATAAGAATCATTATATATCGTGGATGGTGGATCAAAGAGTGGTTGGCCAATTTGATCAATAAATGGAGGATTCAAAAAGATTCCAAGATTTCTATGAAGGCTGGGACAAATTCTTGAATGTGATGGCCACTTCCAGGAGCGTCGCTCCCAATTTCATAAGTGTGATCTGCGATCACTGCTTCGTAAGAAAAATTTTGTTGTGGTTCCTGAGTGTCAGGTTCCATAACTTGTATACTTTGAAAAAATTGATCCTAAGGCTGACTATGAAAGACAAAGAAACACACTCCTATGAAAACTAAAAGCAATCAACCNGTTGGCCAATTTGATCAATAAATGGAGGATTCAAAAAGATTCCAATATTTCTATGAAGGCTGGGACAAATTCTTGAATGTGATGGCCACTTCTAGGAGCGTTGTTCCCAATTTCATAAGTGTGATCTGCGATCACTGCTTCGTAAGAAAAATTTTGTTGTGGTTCCTGAGTGTCAGGTTCCATAACTTGTATACTGTGAAAAAATTGATCCTAAGGCTGACTATGAAAGACAAAGAAACACACTCCTATGAAAACTAAAAGCAGTCAACCAAGAAACAACAAATTTAAGGATCTTTCGAAGATGGGATATCAATCTGCCAGTGAAGAAGTGAGAAGCAGTTACCCCGACCTCCACATAACAACCCTTATCAGTGCAAGAAACCCTCGCTTTAGTGGGATCAACCTCCAAGGGTATTGAGAGTGTGATACGACATCTTCCCCAGGTACCATGGGAATCCCCCCAGAGTCACCTCTGTAGGTACCTAGGAAAGGACACTAAGGTCACCAACTCTCAGTCAGCTTCTGGGGAGGGTACAATCAACAGTTGGGACCAAACGTATGGGCAGGATACCAAAGTTCAAAGATATTCAAGATAAATGAAGACAAGTGGACCGATAGGACTCCAGAGGACCCCAAACGGATTCATAGTTCATAAAGCACTGAGACCAAATGAAACTAGTGGTTTCTCAAGAACAACCACCAATATATGATCTGTCCACTATGACTGGTTAAGATTTAGAGGGGTAATATTCACTTCTCTCCCGCACGTGGCCTCATGTTTATCCCTTGTATGAGAGGGGGTTCTTGGCTGCTCTTATACGAAAGTTGTATTTATACGCTCTTTAGTTCTACAGTCTCTTTAGTAGTCTTGGAAAATTTACTCACTTCACTTAGTCCAAAGACCCTAATCCTAAGCTATTATTGGTGTGCTAAAAACAAAAAATATTCGAGTTGATTTTATTAGCGTGTGGTTGATTTTAATTGATTTTAACTCAAAGGGTTCACAAAGATGAAACTGATGATGTGTAAGAGACTTGACTCCAATAGAATGAAAAAGAATGATATGCATTTATTTCTTTCAATGAATTCTACGTATGGGAAGAAGAATATTTCTATTCTTCTTAACACAAATAAGCACTCGAAACAATGCAACTTTCGATTTATGGGATCAATATGATGCCAAACTACCAAGAAAATGTTTCCGAAAACTAAAATGCACATGCAAAACTAGATCTTTTTCCGAACATAAACCAAATAAAACTTCCTAATGAATGCAAAATTTCTTCGTTTGATTAACTATGCAAGGAGATATGCAAACTTTTCACTTCTTAACTTTCAAACAAAATAGATCTAAGTTTAAAACAAAGAACTATAAGGAAAAAATCAATCAAAAAAAGCGCACTCAAAGGATAACAAGAACTGAAAGAAACAAGTATGATAACTTGTTCAATCAAGAACTCAAATATGCAAAAGAGAAAGAAGATAAAAACTCACGAAAATCTTCAAACGAAGAGAAGAAAGAAACATAAATCAAGCTAGGTTGTCATAAGAGTCCTAATTATCTAGAAAAGCAAGATGTTTTAGATGAAGAAAAGAAGGCTCAATACCAAGAAACCTTTACAAACCTTAGTTGATGAACAATCCTAAACAATCAAGCAATCTGAAAACTTTATGAGACGAAGATCAGATAAAATTAAAAGGCAAAAAGAACCAAGGGATCCTGTTAACCCAAGGGGACCACAACTAAGAGAAAATATGCAAACTCAAAGGATAAGCATAAATGAATGATAAATGCCCAACTCTTAGCAAAACAAACTCAATAGTATTCAAAGGTCTCTGAGCAGAAATATCCTCAGGATTAGACTGAGAAAAAGTGAACATAAAGGGGCAGAAAAACCCAGAAAAGGAGATCAACGCTCATGTTTCTAAAGGGTAAGAGTCCTAAAATGATCTAATATACACTGTAGGGGAGCGTTTATAATAGATCAACGTTATGGTATACACAATAGAGGAGTGATACCCTTCCTAAAAACTCAGAAAAAAAAAAGCCTAAAAACTCAGAAAACTTTTCCAAAGACTCTGTGAAATCTTCAATGAAGAAGAGAGAAAGGGAAGTAGACAAAACAAAAACAACAAATAAGATCTACAGGTGGGAAAAATCTCAGATGATCCAAGGAAATACAATTCAATGTCCTTCCCCAATGGAGACGCCATTTTCTGTTACGGAAATATTCCCCTGTGGATAGGTGAACTTTCCCGTAGATTACAAACCCCTAATACCAAGAAAGAAAAACACAAGTGGACACTTTCATCCCTTTGAATTTATTTTAACTAATCGGAAAGAGAGAGAGGGAGAAAAGGTGTGATGCACCTAGTTTTGAAGTTTGTCCACACTGCTTCCAAACTAAGCTTGATCTCCAAAATCCTTAGTGCAACTTGATGCCTGCAATGCAATAGATAACAAAGAGAAACAAAGAACTCCTTCTCTACAAGATTAGATCAAACAAATTCATCTACAAATATTGAAGGAACAATAGACAAGCACATGCAATAATACACAAGCTTGAAGGAAATAGGCCAAGTATATTAAAATGAGAACCCTAAGAGAATACTTACAAACATGGATGATGATCCAACACTCCTCCAATATCTACTCGTCTAGACCCTTGCATGAATCCCAAGATAATAAGTTTGATATATCTTCCTGTCTCTCCTTCACCATGGAAATCCATCATTATATAGGATTTGGAGGCTTAACCACCATGGAGAATATCACTCACTAGATCCACTAAAATGGGATCTCCAATATTTTTAGGGAGAAAATATCTCTTCAAGGATTTTAGGGATAAAATATCTCTCAATGATTTTAAGGAGGAAATATCTCTCAAGATCCACCAAATTAGAATTTTAGTTTGAGAAAATATCTCAACCATCCATGATATTCTCAACCTCTCCTTGAGATTAGGAAACTCAATGTGAGGTGGATTCTCACACTAAATTAATTTCCTTTTTAAGAATATTAATAAATAATTCATGTGCACATAGTATTTTGACCTTCATGTAATATATTTCTCCTCCACATTGACTAGGGATGGTGACAAATGTTCTTTCATGGTGTCAAGGTGTATGAAACACTTACCAAGGTGTATATGACACTTTTACGACACTTAGGGAGAGGTACTTAAGTGTGGCATTTTGATGTGTAAAAACGGGGTCGCACATGGACTTCTCTCATTCTTGTACAGACCCTCGACTCACCCCTTGAAAATCACCAATGTCAAATTAATTGACATGCTTACCCAGAATAAACTCAACCCATAATTTTCACATAAAATATAAGGGCATCTTCTTGTTATTGCAGGGAGGTTTATCAAAAACTATATACCACCTATCCTTTCATTTTTTACTAATATGGTGATGTATGCACCAATCAATGGAGATTTGTTTCTTGGTTAATGGTAGTTCTTGTCCATTTCTAGGATCCCTTAAAATAGACAATATTTGTTGTTTTGAAATGCCCAGTTCTTTGACTTGGTTTCTGTCCAAGCCAGTGCTATAGTACTCATGCATTCCTTCCCTATAATAAAAAATAGAGATCAATTTACCTTGGGAAATTTCAATGGACTTCACAATGATGTCCAAATAAGTGGCCAAGGAGACTCTTCTAGGATCTCTAGTGTCCCTTAATGTTTCCTCAAGGGTTATTAATATAACCAACCCCTCATCAATTTGAGTGTTTACATTGGGTAGTTGTGGTGGGTTGGGGTTTTGATCTTATTAGTTTTATTCTAAGTGGTTTACATTGTCTTGGAGTTCCATTATATTATATATGCTGCAATTTAAAATCCATGGCATGTAAATTAGGTTGATTTTTAAATTAAAATAAAAAATTACAATTTTTTTAATTTAGATTCTTGGGAGCAAAAGACCAAATTTGAAATGACTAAATTGGTTTAAAAATAGGATAAATCAAACATACTTGGACATGGTGGCAAGATCCTCCCTTTGTTTCTCCTCTCTAGCTCCTCTCTCTTTTCTGAATGAGAGTCAAAACACGAGAGTGATTTGTGCACAATGAGCACAAATCACACTTGCAACCCTTTAAAAATGTTTAACAGAAGGAACATGTGTGTGTTCCTAGGAAGACGCACGTGTTCTTAGGAATGAACACTTGTTCTTAGGAATGTGTGCACATTGCTACCACTAAACCTATGTGACAATCCTCGTGGAGGTTCGACCACTTCCAAACCTATAGGTTTAGGAATGCGTGCATGTTCCTAAGAACATGCACGTGTTCATGCAAGTGGATGTTTCTACTGACCCTCTTTCCACGTTTTTGTCCATGAACTTCTTGCACTCACCCAATTGAAATCCAGAAATGATGACCGTTGAAAATCTATATTCAAATTTAAAGTATTTAACCATATAAAGAATATAATTAGTTATGTAAAAATATATTTAATTGTATAAATTATAATGAATTATATAACTAATAAATCATATTCGATCATAATTATTTTAACCATGATAAAGTTATTGGTATTGGTGAATCATAATATACTATATAAACTATAAAAGTGTAAATAACATATTTTAAGAATAAAACTCTATACCAATCCTACTTAATCATAAACACCATTTAATCAACCACATCCATGGTGTCATTAATCATGTAACATATAAACAATACATTTGATTATAAAAACTGTCACGACCCTTCATGACACTCGAACATATCTTTCGATCGTTTACCTCTTGAGGGAATGTGGCACCATGATGATTCTTACTTGGGTGATTCACATACCAAGAATACTTAGTCTGGACTATGCTTGTTCACCTAGAGCATACCCATACTCCATTCTAGGCTACCGACCAGTCACACTCCTACTCTAGTGAAACTCTTTCTTACTTAGACAATTGTTTACACACTTTAACACTTAGTATTATTTAATCATGCATTCATGAACATGATAATCCAAGTGAACAAATATTCAACAAAGACTAAGACAACCACATAAATAGTGTGGCTGACAAAAACCATGCCTAACAYCCAAATAAGTCTTTGTTATTGTGAAACAATTACAACATGAGCACTCTCGGCTTGGTTTACAACATGGCAGAGTCAAACGACTCACCTCACCTCACCAAGACACTCAAGAATAGATTTGTCCCACTGAGACTCTCTACTACAACCGTCTCTGCAACCACCTGCAGTGCACCTCAAACATGCCCACAACCGCATAATTGTTGTCCCTTCGTTTCTGCAGACTTTCACCAAGCTAACATATATTTTGGTTCTTCCTCACACATGCTTCAACATACATGCATTTTCAGACTCCCCCAAGACCTTACAAAACATCCAACTCTTGTCTACTTGTCTTACATCTTGGAAAATTTGCCTGAGTTCGCTACCTCAGACTTGCCTCAGACTTTCTCTCCAAATCTCTTGCCAAAAAGTGCCCTATGCTTCCTTTGGTTGTGTGCCCTTGTTTTTAAATGGACTCCAAGAATCACTTGTGAAAAACGTTGTGTCTCTTGGGTGTCTCATGTCCCTTTGTGAACCCACACACAAAAAACTCATCGCACCCTTCCATGGACCCAATGCACCTATCCAAATCCCATGCGCCCATCAACCATTCATCTCTTGGACTGGCACACCCCATCCTTAGGTGCACACCCCTTTCCTTGTGCACTCTTCATTTCAATCATCATGAATCCTCATGGGTGAGTTTATGGGGTCGTCCAACCTCTCTAATGTGCCCATGTTTTCGATGGAAAATGGGTCTACTCCTTAGGCATGCTCCCAAGTTTCCCCGGCCTTTCCCAAATTCAACCCAAGTCTCTGTAAATCATTCTAATGCAAGTAAGGTGTGTGTTCCCTTGGTGTCACAAGTCAACATTGTGCACCTAAGGTGCTACTTCCCACACCTAAACATCTTCATTCACTCGACGATTGCTTCCTTCCTTGGGCTCTTCATTCATTTGTTGTCAAATTTTCCTAAGGAGTGCATGCTCTTGGTGGGTGTCATTGGAGACGTTATGTCCTCCCCCACTCTAATTTGTTTCTATCCTAAACTACATCCATCAACTTCCATAGTGTCTCTTCCCAACTCTGAATCTCATCGCCACTCAATGAATGTTTCTTCCCCAATGTTTGTCATCAAGGCAAACTCCCCTTAGGAAGTTTCACTAGTCTACAAAGTGTTTCTTCCTTCTGATTTTTTTTTTATTCCATACTTCGGTCCATCTACCCATGATTTTGTGCATTGGATCCCCTTGTGAATTTGGATGATTGGGTAGCTAATACAATTGTTGCACCTTTGTCTCAAGAACTCACATCTTCATGTTTAAACATTTTTTTTTTGTCTACAAGCTCATCACTTTCACAACTCTTTGTTTCCTCCAATATGTTAAGTCACCCACTGTGATATCAACATTTTTCACCAAGGNGTTGTGTCTCTTGGGTGTCTCATGTCCCTTTGTGAACCCACACACAAAAAACTCATCGCACCCTTCCATGGACCCAATGCACCTATCCAAATCCCGTGCGCCCATCAACCATTCATCTCTTGGACTGGCACACCCCATCCTTAGGTGCACACCCCTTTCCTTGTGCACTCTTCATTTCAATCATCATGAATCCTCATGGGTGAGTTTATGGGGTCGTCCAACCTCTCTAATGTGCCCATGTTTTCAATGGAAAATGGGTCTACTCCTTAGGCATGCTCCCAAGTTTCCCCGCCCTTTCCAAAATTCAACCCAAGTCTCTGTAAATCATTCTAATGCAAGTAAGGTGTGTGTCCCCTTGGTGTCACAAGTCAACATTGTGCACCTAAGGTGCTACTTCCCACACCTAAACATCTTCATTCACTCGACGATTTCTTCCTTCCTTGGGCTCTTCATTCATTTGTTGTCAAATTTTCCCAAGGAGTGCATGCTCTTGGTGGGTGTCATGGGAGACGTTATGTCCTCCCCCACTCTAATTTGTTTCTATCCTCAACTACATCCATCAACTTCCATAGTGTCTCTTCCCAACTCTGAATCTCATTGCCACTCAATGAATGTTTCTTCCCCAATGTTTGTCATCAAGGAAAACTCCCCTTAGGAAGTTTCACTAGTCTACAAAGTGTTGCTTCCTTCTGATTTTTTTTTTATTCCATACTTCGGTCCATCTACCCATGATTTTGTGCATTGGATCCCCTTGTGAATTTGGATGATTGGGTAGCTAATACAATTGTTGCACCTTTGTCTCAAGAACTCACATCTTCATGTTTAAACATTTTTTTTTGTCTACAAGCTCATCACTTTCACAACTCTTTGTTTCCTCCAATATGTTAAGTCACCCACTGTGATATCAACATTTTTCACCAAGGAACCTCATCAAGGCACCCCATTGGCCACGCTCCCTCCCACCGAGATAGTGAGCCAATGTGATGGAGTCTAGTTTGAATTTGAAGGGAGATGGTTGGTTGGGACATCTTCATCATCTCCAATATGTCCTTTGCACTCTTCCATGAGTCATTCCATGAGTAGTGGTACACTTGAGTTAATTTTTCCTTTGCACTCTTCAATGAGTCCTTCCAGCTCAGGATCATACAACAATTCATCATGTCCAAGTTTGCTAAAGGAGGGATCAATCGCTACCTTTGTTCCATTCCACCAAGGTTATTGTGTCTCCCTCATGTCCTCTTGGTCTATGAATGGTTTCTTCTCTTGTTCAATGAATTTCTATGGAATCATCATTTTTGTGACTTCCTCTGACTTTTTTCGCCACTAATTAAGTTCCAAAAAAAAAATCAGCCAACGCATTCACTATCTTAGGCAAATATCCACATAACTCTTCAACCTTAGAAAGCCTTCATTCCACTGATATGAGCTTCCTTTAATTCTTTGTGTTAGACTATCAAACCATCAACCCACATCAACCAATCTCGTCTCCATAAGGTTTCTTGCTTTGGCTATCCGTAACAACCATCCATAAGGAAGACATATGCATGCCTCCTTCGTTCCTCCTTATGGTAGGAATCAAACATGGTGTTTGTCCTGAGAAAATGTCCAAATTTTTCATGTGAGGAAATAGTGCTACCTTTTCCTTGTGAAATCTTGTCCTAACACAACCTCAAAATCATCCATGGGAATAACAAAAAAAATTGTCTTTCCACAAAAGTCACCAAGATTCAACGCGATGTCCTTGGAAACACCAATGACTCTCTCCATGCATTTGTTGACTGTCTTGAAGTTTGTGTTCATCGGCATGGATGATTTTAGGGGCTAAATTTTGCTCATGGGATAATTTTCCATGTTTTTTCCAAAAACGAGATTCATTATTTTAAAAATGATTCGCCCAAATTATATAGGATAAAATTATTTTACCTTAAAAATCGCCAAAATTTTATAAAAACTATATAAAATCCTTAGAAATTTGAATATTTTTATAAAAATATCGCCAAACATTTATATTTGGCATATGAAGGATTAGTAATATTCACCAAGGTTTCTACATTTTAAAATAAATTTCCATCCTTAAAATCATCCCTGTTCGTCGGTTCAGGATGCAACCCAAGCCTCTACACCATATATTCCCCCAAGAATTTATGAGTCACCCCATTTTCCACCATGGCTAACACTGACTTTGATCCAGATTATTTTCGGCACGAAATGAGAGCGGAGATATAATAAAGAAATGCACAGAGATATTGCGTATATCCAATAATATAACAGAAATATATCAGAG
>JASDQU010408133.1:0-10588 GCA_032191745.1 Picea mariana
CCAAATGGGGCCCACATGACTTTTGGTTCTTCATCTCCTAGGGTTAGGTTTTTGAGTGTCTAGGACTTTTGGCAATCCTGTTTATTGTAAAAAGGCCTTCAAAGCCTCATTGTAATGATCTTGTTGCAAATGCAAGTAGCTGTCACATCTCTTCTCAGAGATAAGCTGGCACCATTCTAGCGAGTCTTTCACTCTCTATTTTTATAGTCTCTGTACATTTCTTTGATGAATAGAAATCGTGTATTACTGTATATCTGTGTTTATGATTGCATCTCTGATACATTTTTGTTATATTATTGAATATCTGCAATATCTCTATGCATTTCTTTATTATATCTCCACTCTCATTTCGTGCCGAAAATAATCCAGATCAATATAATACTTGAGACATATAGCCCTTTTCTTCTTCATCAATTAGAACATAAACCTAAAGAAAACATACAATGGAAAGCCAAAGGGATTTTACCAATTTCACATTATTCATACCGAATTTCCTGAGTATCTTCACCACATACTTCTGTTGTGATAACCAAGCTTACCATCCTTCCTGTCTCTATGTATTTCCAAGCCCAAGATTTATTTTTCTACTCCCAGATCCTTCACAAAAAACGTCCTAACCAACTGAGCCAACTTGTTGATCTCAAACATGTGTGTGCTTACTACATGCATAACATTTAATGCCAAGATAATAAATATACCATAAACACCATGGTTGTACTCACTTCTTCTATAATTTATCTCACCATAAAGGAATCAAACATCTTGTACCATTTTCCTAGCTTGCTTCAGGCCATACAATGATTCTTGAGTTTGCAAACAAATATTCAATTGTGATTCTGAACTAACCTTTCTGGTTGTTCCATATACATCCCCTTATCCAAAAAAACTCCATGTAAAACATTTTTGACATCTAGTTGTACTATCACAACCAGTGCTAACACAACAGGAATAAAAACAAGCTTTTAACAACTGGTGAGAAACTTTCATGGAAATCAATACCTTCCAAATACCCTTCTACTACCAGTCATGCTTTGAACCTTTCATCTTTTACTATGTTTGATTCTATAAAAGGAGATTCATCAAACACTGCATTTTTGTCCATGATGATTCTATGGGTAGTAGGATCTCATAGTCTGCACCCCTTAACATCATCATGATATCAAAGATCTACTTGTTTGATCTAGGTCCTCCTTAGAGTGCTGATAAAAAACATAAGCATCACAACCGAATAATTTCACATTTGAGTAATTGCCATATGACATGTTCATACCTCTTGCTGAATCTTCCTGTCTTTTGCAACCGATGGTGATCATGTTACCATATAGCACAACCGCTTCTTCCCACAACTATTGTTGCAAGTTGGCATTACTGAACATCCCTATTTGATCCCAACTTCCTTGCAATAATTTTCAAGTTCCATAGATAGGAATTTACCTTCATCATATATTCTCAAACACTTGATTGTCGTGCCACATATCAACCTTTCTACAGACCCACCTTTATAACCTGGACACACTGTTACACCTCGAACTTTGCATTTGAACAACCTTGACTAAATCTGACCAAGCCGACCAAGTAAGTATTCACCGCTTACCTCTAGGCCCATTTACAATGGAGTTCACCAAGCCCTTTATAGGATTTATTACATGCAATCCACGAACACAATACCACGAGATACCCAAAAAAACATGGACCTGAATAACCACCTTATTTGACCTAAAAACATATTTAACTCATTAACTCTTTCATTGAGTTAAGGCTAACCCAACATACATGCTCCCCCCCCCTCCACATATTCAATCTACCTAAATCTACGTCTAGAATTTTCATAGGTGACTTGATAAAACCATGGGTATGCATGCCTATCCAGGTCTTACAGACATATGCCCATTTACATTCAATCAATTATTGTTACAACTCCAAAGTAAATACATTTTATTTATTTATTATTATTTCACGGTGACTCAACCATCACCGCCCTACACCTTCTATGTGAACAGAGGTCGTGAAACACAACAGGTAGACAACACTTCATCAACCATACCTGTCGCTGAATTTGCTTCTTTTGTGGAGTCCTCCTTGGATGCTTGTTGTCTTTTCCAACAATCCTTCTTAAGATGCCTAGATTTTCCAGAGACCAACATTTTACCTTACCCTTACTATCTTTTGACTTAGACCTAGTTGTACCTTTATGATCTTTTCCTCCTTCTGTAGATCGACATCTGACCACCATTTCTTTTGTTGTTGAGGTTTCCTTACTGGATCTTTTCCACATCTCCTTAGACAACAAAGCTCCCAAAACAATGTCATAGTCAATGGAATCTGTTGAGCTAAACCACATATTTGTGACCAAATGATACTAAGACTTAGAAAACGAATACAGTAGTGTAAACACCTTGTCCTCATATTCATACTTTACTTCCATACTAGATAATTGAAAAATCAAAGGGTTGAAAACATTCAAGTGATCAACAATTTTTGTACCTTCTTTCATCGCCAAGATGTACAATTGTCTCTTCAAGAAGATTCTGTTCATCAAAGACTTTGTCATATATAGATTCTCCAGTTTGTTCCACAAACCTGTTGTTGTCTCCTCTTCAACAATGTTAAACAACACTTCATCTTATAGACACAAACGAATAGTACCGAGGGCTCTTGCATCCAGATCTTCCCTGTCCTTATCTGTCATGCTTGCTGGTTTCTTTGTCCTCCCAACTGTTTGGCTCTAAATATGTCCTAAAAACAACCTCTATGCATCAACCGAAGGTAGGTGTTGGCACAAGCATTTTACTTGTTGCCTACATAGGTTCTTACCTTTCATTTTCAATACCTCATCCTCCAGAGATGCAACCCCTGTAAAGGGAACAATAATTGTAACAAAAGGAACGACAATTGTCCTGTTCAAATGAACGACACTGCCTGCAAAGGGAACAACAATCATAACAAGGGAATGACGGTCATTACGTTGGACCGAACTAATGTTGTATTAATTGCATTGTAGTACTTGCCCAAACATCTAATTTGTCAATCCGCGGTTCACAAAATTACGAAGCACATGCAAAGTATATGCATGATTGAAGCTAATTTAACCTAATCTAATGGTAAATCTACAACTAAAATTTAATCATTAATCTAATGCAAGAAGCTGAAACAGACGACTTGGAATTGAATTGCTACAACACACGACTGGAATGAAATTGCGTAAATGAAATTAATCTAGGAATGGAAAATAACATGAAAGGAAAAACAACATGTGAAGAGCAACAAGACGAACACATGTGAGCTCACACTAACGGTAAAGAAATCTCAAATTACATTACAAGAATCAAATGACAAATCATGAAACAATAATGAAAGCATGAATCAAACTAAGAATCCCTTTTTCTTTCAAATCCTAGTGACTACTCTAATGACTACCCCCTCATGAAGAGAGATCACTCTCTTTTATACATGAGAGCTTTGAAAAGAAGATAAACATCTCATAATTACAGATCCACTATTCTCTCAACTACTTTCCCATTATTACAAAATATTATCCCTTCAAATCCTCACACATATCTCTCATATATCTTGGATAATATATGTTAACCAAATCTCTATGATCTTCTCCTTGGAATAGGCTTCGAATAACTATCTCCTTGAAATGGTGGAGGAGATATTTGAGAAGTCTTTTTGTATTAATTCTTCACATATTCATACACATTACAAAGATCACATATTTTTGAGATATATATGAAAACATGTCTATTTTCTAATATTTAATCACAAATTCCCTTTTAATACTAAAATGGATAAAGTGGAAAATAATAATATGAAACCCAAATATATTTATGAAAATGATATCATGAAAGGTTAATGGGGCGATGAAATGTGAAGAATGATGAAGGGAAAGGTGGATGAAAATATGACATTTCTGAGCCCCAACATACCCCCCAACTGAACTTGTTGCATGTCCACATGCAACTGTGCATGGATCTTCTCAAGAAATTTTGGCATCTAAATTTCGACTTTGAGTGATGATAATGAATGTTTCCAAGATGGGAATGACATGAGTAACAACTCACATTTTCTTATAGTTGGTTCTTGTGTGACAACCATAAATATAAAAAAATGTTGGTTCTTATGTTAACAACATTTATTTCTTTATTTGTTCTCTTGCTGTTATGATGATAATTTACCCATATACTTACTGGAAAACATAAGCTATCAATGTGCATAAGGAAACATCATTGAGTATAAGAAATCCCTTTTTCATATTTGTGAATCATGCCAATATGTATATCAATGCTTATGAAGCAAAGTGCAACAAAGTATTGGTTGAAAATAAATGTTGGTAAATGGTAAATGAGACGAAAAATGGAATGATGGTAGTGGAAAAATGGAGTGATGATAGTGAATAAAGTCCCCTACCCCACAACTGAATTTGTTGCATGTCCACATGAAACTTGGCATGGGTCATAGAAGTGAAAAGGAAATGGATCTTGGTGAGGGAATTTTCCAAATTATTCATTGCTAGCAGTTGAGGAATTACATGATTAAAGTTTAGCAAATAAAATACCTCCACTTACCCAAAATGTTGATGAACTATGCAATAGGAATATGGTGGATGCGACTACTAGAGCATGGAAGATGTCACTTCTATAGGATCATGTGAATGTAACTGCAAATGTTGTAGCTGCAACTGCTGTAACTGCTGGATCAAAGAATGTGAAGTGGAGGAATCTGAACTGCTGCTGATGAATCATGGGAAAGAGGAAGTATGAAGGTGGAACTATGGTACTCTCATATCGATGAAGCTGTTGAGGGAGTCATGAAAAAGTGCATAGTCTTCACCTACTACAACCCTGATGGTACAATTCTAGTCATGCAAATAAATGTGTCGATGTCGATCATGAAGAGAATTCATTGGATTATCGGCCATTGATGAATGTCGTTAACCAATGCGAGGCAAAATCACCACTGATGTCAATGAGTGCTAAGGTATTTGAGTACATATTGCGAAGTGCGAATGAATGAGATAATGTTGATCCAGTTGCAAAATCTAACGATCAAGGGACATTGATGTATTCCCATGATTTTCAGTGAGAGAAATTGTCATTAAGGCATGTAAGCCTCTAGGTACTCAAAATGGACTTTAGTCTATATCCCAGATAAGGTGCTGAGGTCGATGGGGCAAGACTTGTTGAAAGGTGGGCCTTAAGGAATCCCACATTAGTCAATGCGAGTTTTGATAAAAAGATTGGTAGGACTGTAGGAAATATCTCAGTAGCAACAGTGTTTATGGCAAGGCAATGTAGTCATGGAAAGGGGGTTGGATAGTTTTATTGACAAGGCAAAATGAACTAAAAAAAGATAAAGAGATGTATGCGACTCAGAAAGATAGGCATGTGCGAAGTCATGAAGGATAGTTCAATGGAAGATGAGCCTCAACAAATGGATGACGAATGTTCTTCGAAGGAGAAAGATGAGGAAATAATGCATGACGCAAAATGGTTGTATGGATGGGTTTTGTGTAAAAACAGTCGTCATGATGTGTATAATGAGAATCAACTCCTTCAAGATTGCAACAAGCATGTTTTTCGGAAAAAAATATTGATTCTTGAAAATCACTGTGGCATGGAATGTGAGCGTCTTCATTCCTGCAATCAAACTTAGTACTAATCCTACAATCAAACTTGTGAGATCATCATAAAACAGAAAATGCGAGATTAAGTATGAATGCGACAAATTAAAGAGATAAAATGTGTTTTTGTACCTGTTGTTGTCATGCGCTTATTTCATCGTTGATTGCTGCTTGAAGTGACTTAAGAAAAACAAATCATCGTAAGGCGTAAAAAAAAACATGTTTGGAGATTATTCTTTTTAGGAAATGTTTGAGATCCATTTGCAATTTTGATTTTTAGAATGTTTGATTTTTATAATTTGTTTTCAATTTTTTTTTATTGGCAATATTGCTTGTATGCAATTGTGCAGGGATCCAAATGTGCTCTTTGTGGATGCTTGCACTTAAAGAGTTTATGGAAAAACTTTTATCATCACGATTTGAGTAGACACCACTACCTGTTCGACCACATACAACACGAAGTAAAACTAGAACTAAAACAAATAACAAATAATAGGCTGCCCTGCAGCTGGAAAGCAATAATAGAATGACAAGCATTATCCACACTACTACACTACTGATGTTTTCTCCACTGGAGATTATTACATCCTTTGAATGATCCTTTATCTCCACATACCTGTCCGGATGGATAATGCAAACATTGCCAGTGTGGAACCACCCACCCGCAAAGGCTTCGGTGGTGCTCTCGGGGTTGTGGAGATAAAGGATCATTCAAAGGATGTAATAATCTCCAGTGGNTATCTCGCCCATGCTCTGTCCATCCTGTGCCACGCTGGACATCGTGACAGGACAATTCACATCCACTTGGTTGAGGCTCAAGATTCCCACTCCTACATTAAAATAATATACCTCAAAATCCTTTGAGTTTTCTATCAGCCTGGCCATCAATTCTACAAGCTCATGGATCTTGGATGGAGATTGTATTTGGTCCAGAATGTCGCTAGGTAGAAGTGGCCCCATTAAGAGAAGTGAATACGAATTTAATATACACATCCCAGAGCTGGATATGCCATTCTTTATGTACTCGTCAAACGTAGGAACTTGTCCAGCTGCTATCCATTCTGCTTCTTGCATATAAGCTTCAAGGTATCGTTCCCACTAAACAACCAATCAATCAAATACAAATACATTAAGAATATCAACAATGATTTAGGTGCAAAATACATTAAGCATATGATTCTCCTAGATTTTGCAATAAGCCATAAATATTTTAAAAAGGTCAAAAGGAAAGATGCAAAACGGTTTTACACACATTGACCTCCACATAATAGATGATGCACATGTTTCTGGCATTGAAAGAGATGATTAAATGATACCGAATTTCTTGTTGGTTTAAAAAATGTTTGTTGAGCTGGGTTTGGGGACAGTATATGCTCCTCTCCAAAATATTCCAAGCTTCCATCGCCATGCTTCGATGACTAAAGTAGGGGATTTGAGTGCAGGTGCGGAGTGAGGTGAACAGTATAGGTTTTTTCAAATTTCAAAATGGGTGCCATGCTTCGATGACTAAAATAGGGGATTTGAGCACAGGTGCGGAGTGAGGTGAACATGGCAGGTTTTTTCAAATTTGAAAATGGGTGGGGAGGGAGTAAACACCATACTCCTAGATTGACATCACGTATTGTCAAGTGTTAACGGTGTTTTGTGTTACGCGGTCTGGTTGAGTGAACCATCGGAGGATCAGCGGGAGTCGAAAAAGGAGCGGATGAAACCATAGATGCGGGGCTAGATGGGAGAATGGATGCTGATGGGAGGAGCATGGATGCGGATGGATAGCAGATGGGAGTGCACAAGCGTGATTTCATGGACATCCAGTTTGCAGAGTCTTAAAGACTTTGCAGCAGGCTAGATATTGCTCGCCGAAATTTCACATCTTCTACAACTTTACAAGGAAGCAACACTGGTACAGCTCACCATGTAAGAACTTTCACATCTGGTAAGATAATATGCTCAATGTGTAAGAACTTCCATATCTGGTACAACTTGGGATGCAACACTATTACGAATGTTGTTCAAGATACTTAGTTGGGTTCTTTCACATTTGTTACAACTGTACAAGGAAGCAGCATGCAAGGAGGCAACTCTGGGATTATTGTTATTCAAAGTGTACGCTTTTGTGACTTGGGAATAAGGGGATGAAATCTCAATGTTCCAAAATGACAAATTTAACAACATAAAAAATCACAATTTCAACATCTAAAAATTGCAATTTTAAGCTTTTTGGAAGGTATTTGGATTGATTTAGAATTTCATAAATTACAATGTGAGTAATATATGTGGCAATTTCAATTATATATAGTTTCCTAGATTTGGAGTGAAATTGTTAGAAATTGGGTGTTCCCACCTACATTCTAATTCAACTGACAAGATGCTCACAACTTAGTAGTTGTAACAAACATGCATAAGGTGGTGGAAACCTCTATCCACCATAAAAACAATCTATAAGATGGTGAACCTTATTTCTTGGATAGAGTTGAAATTTAATAGTATATTGTCGAGAACTTTGAAAATTTTTAAGTTCCACCAATGATCCTATATTTTAAAAAAATTCAAAATTCTACATGGTGTTGGTCAAGTTTCAAGTTCCATGCAGTAACCTTTCACTTCAAGGTTCCTAAGTAGCACATTCAAGGCAAGTCTATCCCAGAAAAATGGCTTGCCCTCTAAGACATGGTTTACATATATATTTGTGAGTCCCCTTAGAGCAATGATGGACATCCATATAAGCACATTTGTACTACTAAAAGTTTAATGATGGCATGCACAAGGGACTTAGGACAAGGGAAAAATACAATGATGGTGCACCCCAGGTGAACCTATGACAAGGACGGTACAAACACGCTCTCGAGCACCACCATTTCTCTCCAAGCACACTCAGAGAGGGGTTTGTCTATAGGCTTATTATCTAACATGATTTGGGAGGCCAATGACTTGTAATGTAGAGTCTTCAAATGTCTATGTCAACATTTAACAGTATATGGGTTTCTCCCTATGACAAAAGGGCTTAACACATGCCAAATTGGTCCAAGTGGACAATGGAGTTGAATCGAGATAATTGTGAACCACATGTAACTGATAATGGTGTAGAATCAATTTAAACTTTGTGATTTGAATTCGAGCAGAGTGGTTGACTAAATCAAAATTATAGACTTTTTGATGGTCGTAGTCTAGCTGTTCTATGTTTTCGTCTTTGTCTTATGATATTTTATGTTTAATTTTGCCCTAAATCCAACGAGAATTTTTGGATCTACTGATTTGAGTGGTTAATTCTCTATCATCCGAGTGCTCCAGGTGTTTTTCAGCATGCTGAATCCATTTTTGGATTCAGAAATGCAATTTAAACAACAAAAAATTGTGATTTCATGTATATTTATGTCACCAGATTCCATCTTAAAGGGCCAAAACATAGAATAGTTATACAACGTCTTTTTAATGACATGGAACATAATATAAGCCAAGGGAAAATAATAAGCATCAAGTTTCATAACATTTATGGTAGTGTATCCTACATACACACTATTGGATGAATATGTGCTCATACATTGCCATAAATGTTTTGCAATTTGGTTCTTATTGCTTGCCTAAGCCAAGTGTTCAAAYTAGTTCTACATGAGGATTGGATTGGTCACAATCACTTCATGTTCCATGAGMATTTTGAGAGGAATCTTCTAGAGGYCCCATAATTTAAGATCTMAACCCCTTCTCCYARTGAATAAAAKCCCTTTTATTCATAGAGAAATACCTAGTGGGGAAGTTCATCGGGCAATGGCCAAGTCATAAGGTTCTTGAACTCTGACTATCAGAATATTAGGCCCCTCTATTAATGAAGAGTGTTTTGAACTTCTCTTTGCGGTAGATGATACATTACTTTCATGTTCTAAATGAAGGAAGATTATTTGATAGTTAGAAACCAACCCTACTTTTTAGCACTGAACCATTGGCCAATGAATTTTAACCTGGAAAAAGACATCCCTATATAAAACCCAATATTGGTCCATCACTTTCATTTTTCTGGGATGATCCAACTTTCCAAGTGATAAGAAACAACATAGGAAAGTTTATTGATAAGGAAACACCAAAAAAATGTCAATGCATGTGCATGAATCTACACAAAAGTTAACCTCGAGAAAGGTATTCTAGATGAAATAAGGTTAAATCTAAATTATTGGTGTCATATTTAGGGGCCAGATTACAAGTAGCTCCATAGGTGCAATAAGGGCCATGAATATGGCCATTTTGCTAAGCACTATAAGTAGGGGTGGCCTACTCCTCAGACTCAATTAGAATCAAAGCAATCAATGGAAATATTGAACAAGGGGGAGAAAAGACAACACTCACCCCAATGAATCCAAAACAAAGCTCTTTATCTAATGGAAAATTATTTTGAAATTTTAGACCCACGAAATGATAAGGAGGATGAAGAGCCACTATCAATGACTCACACTCTATAAGAAGTTGCAAAAGATCCTCTATGGGGATTAGGTGGTGATGAAGAGCATGCTAATGAGTCTTTGTAAAATGATGTCCTTTGGAGAAAGTTGTAATATCCCCCGGTAGAGCCCCAATTGTAATTATAAATTGTAATTATGTTTATAGGCTAGTGAGCCAAGTGTATATAATATGGTGGGATTATGTGTTTATTAGGCCGAAGAGCCTAAGTGTTAAGGCAAGGAGCTTGTTTTTGTATATGTAATTATGCAGAACATTAATAAAAATATAAACATCGTTACGTGCATACTGACCATGAAGAAAGAGTGATGGGGGACTAGGATTCCATAGAGTGTGCAAGGGAAAGGGGGGGATGAAATGTTGGAAGAGGGGTTAATCTTAGGGGCTTGAGTCCTTGGGGATAGTAATTTATTATTATTCCAAAAGGCATGTGAAATGTATGTTTTTATCCTAAGTTCCTGGGAGGGGAAATGCATGCAAAAAGGAACGCATGATGATGGTGTTGGCTCGCTGAAT
>JASDQU010408145.1:0-10577 GCA_032191745.1 Picea mariana
TTGACGAAGATATCCAAAAGGGGTTGCTGCTAATGGTTTTGTAAATATATCTGCAATCTGTTCTGTAGAAGGTATATAATTCAGTTGAACAATTTTGTTTGTAACTTGTTCTCTGAGAAAATGGTACTTTATTGGAATATGCTTAGTCTTGGAATGAAGAATAGGATTCTTGGAGACACTGATGACACTGGTGTTATCACAGTGAATTGGAATGGGATCAATGTAAGTTACCTTCAGATATGCAAAAGTTTGTATCATCCATAAAATTTGTGTGTAGAAAGTAGCAGCAACAATGTATTCTTCCTCTGTAGTGGATAATGAAATGGATCCTTGCGTTTTACTAAGCCATGCAACTAATGAGTCACCCAGAAAGAATGCTCCTCCATTGGCGCTTTTTCTCTCATCAACACAGTTTGCCCAAACTGCATCTGAATAAGTAGTTAACTAGAAATTCTGATTTCTGGGATACCACAGACCATGGGTCATTGTTCCCTTCAAGTATTTAAATATCCTTTTGACAGCTACCAAATGACTTTGTTTAGGAGCAGACTGATAACGCACTACCATTCCAACAGCTTGCATTATATCAGGATGGGATGCTATGATGTACAGAAGACTGCCTATCATAGAGCAATATGTCCTTTGATCAACATCAGGTGAGACATCATCTTTACTCAGCTTGGAACCAACCACCATAGGTGTGCTAACTGGAGAGGAATCTTCCATCTGAAATTTCTTCAACATCTCTTTCAAATANGAAAACCACTGGACAAATGATTCATTAGTACAACCAAAAATAATATCATCTACATAAACCAAAACAACTAGTAAATTATCACCTTCAGACTTAATGTAAAGGTTACTGTCAACAGTACCTTTCTTGAACCCTTTTTCTTGTAAAAACTTGTCCAGTCTATAATACCAGGTTCGTGGTGCTTGTTTTAGTCCATATAAGTCCTTATTCAGCTTACAAACATAATTAGGATTATCTGTCAATGAGAATCCTTTAGGTTGCTCCATATATACTTCTTCCTCTAGATCTCCATTAAGAAATGGTGACTTAACATCCATCTGATAAACTTTAAAGTTTTTATGACATGAATAGGCAAGAAACATTCTGATGGCTTCCAATCTTGCCACTGGTGCAAAGGTTTCATCAAAGTCCTGACCTTCAACTTGTGCATATCCTTTACAGACCAATCTGGATTTATTTCTAACAACTTGTCCTTTTTCATTCATTTTATTCTTGAACACCCATTTGGAACCTATTATATTTTTATCTCCAGGTCTAGGGACAAGCTCCCAAGTATTGTTCTTTTCAATTTGATCAAGCTCTTCATTCATTGCTCTAATCCAATCATCATGCTTGCTGGCTTCATCAAAATTTTTAGGTTCAGTCATAGATAAAAAGGAAACCTGAGTTTGTTCTGAGTCTTTAATCAATTTTCTTCTTGTCTGAACTCTGTTATTTATATCTCCAATTATCTGATTTTCAGGATGATTCTTTCTAATAATTATGAGAGATGATTTTGCTTCTTTCTGCTGATTTGTGTCAGTCTGAGTATTTGTATCTTCATCTGATTTAGATTCCTCCTTTTCTAATCCTTGGACCTGTTCATCTTCATTTTCAACTATATCTTCTGTTCTTGGTTCAACATTTCTTACAATTCTGACTGGGATTTCTTCATCAACTTTTATGTCTACACAATCAACTAGCTTATGCAGTCTCTTATTGTAGCATCTGTACCCTTTACTATTTGTAGCATAACCTAAAAATATACCTTCATCAGCCCTGTCATCATATTTGCCAATATTTTCATCATTGTTCTTGATATAACATTTACTCCCAAAAACTTTAAAATGCTTGATTGAAGCAGGTATTCCAAACCATAGTTCATAGGGAGTTTTGTCACTGTGTGGCCTGAGATGAGATTTGTTAAGGATATGAACAGCTGTATGAATTACTTCCACCCAATATGTTTGAGGTATGTTCCTTTCATTCATCATTGATCTTGCCATTTGTTGTACTGGCCTATTCTGCCTCTCAACAACTCCATTTTGCTGTGGAGTCCTTGGAATTGTGTACTCTCTTTTTATCCCATGTTTATCACAGAACTCTTTGAAATTCCATGAACTAAACTCTCCTCCTCTATCAGACCTTACTGCCTTTAATCTTTTTCCTGTTTGATTCTCAGTCAAAGCCTTAAACACTTTGAATTTTTCAAATGCTTTAGATTTTTCTTTCAAAAAGGAAACCCAAGTTAGTCTAGAATAGTCATCAATAATCAACATAAAGTAATTTTATTTTCCTGTACCTTCTTTCCTTGATGGTCCACATAGATCCATATGTACTAAATGGAGTGGTTTTTCTGTTGAAGGAAAGTTCTTAGATTTGAACTGAGTGCGAGTAAGCTTTCCTATCTGACAGGGTTTGCAAACAGAGTCATATGGCTTTGATATCTTCGGAAGATCTTTTACTGCCCCAATGTTTCTGATTTTGATTATGTGATCAAAATTTAGGTGACCAAGTCTCCTATGCCACAGCCAACTTTCATCATATTTTCTTAAGTGACATTCTTCTTTTTCTTCTTTTAACACATAGACATTATTTTCTGTCCTTATCCTTTTTGCAATCAGTTGTCCTGAACTCAAAGCCTTTATTTTACAGTCTTTAGAAGTAAAAACAACTTCACATCCTTTGTCACAAACTTGTCTGACACTTAGTAGATTATGTTTTAGACCATCTACAAACAATACATCTTGAGCTTTTCCTTTGCCATTACTCAAGCTTACCATTCCTTTACCTTTTATTTTTCCTGGTGCATCATTTCCAAAAGTTACATTCCCTGATTTGTTTTTACTTAGAGTTAGAAACTTACTTTTGTCTCCAGTCATATGTTTGGAACATCCACTATCAATATACCAGGGATTCTTTTGTTTTTGGGATGATAATACTAGTCCACACTTGTCATCTGCTTTCTTCTTCCAAACCTTGACATTTTCAGTAGTGGGGTTCAAGCCTGGATTGTATTTCCTTAAGCGACAATATGCAGCTTTATGTCCATAATTATGACAGTTGTAACATTCTGGTTCACTGAATAATAAATCATAACGATTGTTATGCTCATAAATGTTGTTGTGTTTCACCTGTGTTCTTCTCCCAGTCATCACCTGATTTATAGTTTGTGATTGTTTGTTGCTTGGCTATCTCAATCTTTGTTGTGGAAGATAGTTATTCATTGAATATCTTGATTGTTCATATCTAAATCTTAAAGAACAGTTTATAGCTTTGTGACCAAAATTAGAGTAGAGAAAACAATAACCATAGAAAAAATCTTTGTACCTTGGAAAAATCTGTCTTCTTTGAGGAGGTCGACTTCTTTCATGCCGATAATCTTTCTGGTCTACAAATTCGGTTCTGGGGATTTTTCTTTCATTTATTCTTGGTGGCTGATTTTCCTTCTTTGTTTCTGCAGAGTGACTGTTGTCAATGTTTGAGGATTTGACAAACTTGATAGATTCTGTATTACTTGGATGATCACTACTTGATCCTTCTTCATATCCCAATCCAACTTTCAATTTTGAATTTCTTTGTTGATTTAGAATGGAGGTTAATTCTTCTGAGGATTTAATACTTGGCATATTTTGATGATACAATCCTTTAAACTTCTCCATTTCTTTTCTGGTTTTTACTATCTCTTCTGCTAAGGCTTCACACCTGACCTTCTTCTCTGATAATTGTTGTTTTAGTATGTCTTCTATTTTCTTTGCCTCTTCTAATTCCACTTTCAACAGAGCAAAGTCTTCATCAGGTTTTTTACTGTCTTTCTCAAACTGTGTCAACAATTGTTTTTGCTTTCTGTTCTTAATTATGAGTCTATCAATTTCTTCCAGTGCACTGATCAGTTCTCATTCCAAATCAACCACAACTTCTTCATCATTATCATAACTGCCTATGCCTTTATTATCATAATCCTCTTTGGCCATAAGCATGAAGTCATTTTCCTTATCTTCACAGGAAGAGTCACTATCGATGTCTTCTGAGGAATTGCCATTATTTGCAACCAAACTTTTCTTCTTATTATATTTCTTGTATTTGTACTTCTTTTCATCATCAGAGTTCTGATCCTTTTTCTGATGGGGACACTTAGATGAAAAATGACCTATCTTACCACAGTTAAATCATTTGAAGGGCAACTTCCCTTGATATTTTCCTGATCCTTTCTTTAACCTTCTCACAAATTTTGCCTCAATATCATCTAATTCTGAATCAATATTCTTGTCTTCTTTAAGAGATGCTTCTCTAGTACTGGATTTATCTTTGCTAATTCTCATTTCATATGCAGTTAAAGTTCCTAGAAGTTGATCAATGGACAGGGTTTTGAGATCATTTAATTCTTCTATTGCAGAGACTTTTGGATTAAATTTATCAGGCAGAGATCTTAAAATCTTCTGAACTAAGAGTGAGTCATCAAACTTCTCACCAAGACCCTTCATGGCATTTGCAAGTTCTTCAACTCTTAAAAAATACTTGCTAATTGTTTCATCTTCATTCATCTTTAGTTGTTCAAATTTCAATCTGTATGTTTGAAGTTTGGCATCTTTTACTTTCTCATTTCCTTCATAACTGCTAGTAAGTTTGTCCCACATTGCTTTGGCAGTTTCAATATGCATCACCTTTACAAACTCATCTTTAGCAAGTCCATTCAAGATAGCATTCATTCCCTTAGCATTAAAACTAAACTCTAACTTATCATCCTTGGAGGCTAGCACAACAAGCTTTGTATATCTAGTCTCTACTACATCCCAAACATCAGCACCCAAGGCCATTAAGTATGTTCTCATTCTAATCTTCCAGAAGACAAAATTTGTTCCATCAAATAGAGGGGGCTTAGAGGCTGAAGTTCCTTCATGACTTGTCATGTTTAAGCTTACAGATCTACCTTTGAATAAAAGGAACTGACTCTGATACCAATTGTTGAAATTACTAAAACAACTGAGAGGGGGGGGTGAATCAGTTGTTATTGAGCTTAAACAATATTAAGTCTATTAAAACATTCTTAATCTTTCTTCAAGTGATCATCAACATTATACAACATATGGACAGTAAAAGTAAAGAGCATCAGTCACACATAAGGTATACATAGAGACAGATTTTCACGAGGAAAACCATAAAGGGAGAAAACCTCTTCTTCTTCGAAATGATAGGTAGTCTTTTAANATAGAGACAGATTTTCACGAGGAAACCCATAAAGGGAGAAAACCTCTTCTTCTTCGAAATGATAGGTAGTCTTTTAAGTTCTGTACATCATCTATAATTGAGCACCAACTCAATGTGAGGTTGATACCTCTGTTTTACAAGCTGCAACTTGTTTGAGAGCACTGAATCTCTTGTTTCTCTAGCACCCACTAGAAGGAAGCACCAACTCCCCTAATGTTCCAGCACCAACTGGATGGAAGCACCAACTTCTAGTTACACAGGCTCCAACTTGTATAACAGAGAACACTTGTTCTCCCTTGCACCACCCTACCACCCTGGTTTCTCTGGCTGCAACCAGATGAAATATACAACTCCCTGTGTTCAAGCTCTCACTTGAACCTTTGAGGAAAATAGTCCTCCCTAACACCTCCCAACCACCCTGTAATATGAATGAATAAATAAACAGACAACTACACAGGTAAGTCAATTCTTACCACTTCTTCTCTGTTCTGTAAATCTGGTCTTCTTCAAATTGTTCTGTCATTCTGCTCTGCTTCAACTTGTTCTGTCATTATGCTCTGCTTCAACTTGTTCTTTCATTCTTCTCTGCTTCAACTTGTTCTATCATTCTGCTCTGCTTCAAGTCGTTCTTTCATTCTTCTCTGCTTCAAGTCTTTTCATCATCTAATACTCTTCTCTGAGTTTTATCTCACACTGCGCATATTCCCAGTCTCACTCTGCGCATTCTGTGATTTTCCCTTTCTTATCGTTTAATTCATTTTTCATCCAGAACAACAACCCTCTTGCACAATCTGTATCTTTTTCTTTTACACACCCCTCCACGACGGTTCACCTTCGCATATCCTTAGACAAAAGAAAAACAACCATCCGAGCAACTGAAACGCCAACCAATTGACAATCATGAGTCCGTTTCTCTAACAGATTCGTAACTGGTAAATTAATTGTGAGAGAGAACAGTAACCCTCCGATCATATTCAAGTTTATCTGCATCATTGGATGAACTTTATTAATCTTGCCTCTAAATCGGGTTTCGACATTTCGGCATTCCTATGGCCAAGTGTCTCAACACTTCATATCGCGATCTTCGAAACTCCGATACAGATCTTTTCTGCGCTAGCTCCTTCCTCTATATATCCAAGGCCATGACTAAGTGCTTTTCGCGAATTCGCCTTTCGTAAGTCTGGAGATGAGGCATCTTGACTCTCCAAGTCGTGATCCCCGAAACCCCGAGATGGAGCTGAGATCAACGGTCCACGATCTCGATGAGTCTACGGTTCAGATCTCATCATGAATTGACGTCTCGCGATTCCTTCGAAGGAGGTCCTTGTCACTCCAAGTTGCGATAAGCGAAACTCTAAAATGAAGCTTAGATCAACAGTCTAGAACACACCGTGAATTGATGGCTGGGATTAAATTGCGATTTCACATATCGCAATTTCGACATTTTTGTTTCTTACCTCTCCAAGTCGCGAGTTGCGAAACTACGAAATGGAGTCGACGGTCCATATCACACCTTGATCTGATGGCTGCGATTTAAATCACGATTTCACATATCGCGATTTCAATGATCATATTTCTTGCCTCTCCAAAACACAAGTCGCGAAACTTCAAAATGGAGTCGATAGTCCAGATCAACAGTCCCAATCAATACTTGATCTTATAGTCATTGGGAGCCTGCATCCAGAAACAGAATTTGCGATCATCCTCCTTGAATTTCAAAATGTACACTCGCTCGGGGGTTTTCTGGACCTTTTCAAATACAGCTTCATCTGGTAATCCGATTTGATCAACTTCTGCCACATTACTTGTTCGATTAAGCCATTGAAAGTGCAACAAACCCTCATCTCCCCTAGCTACACAAACAAGTCCTTTCCGAGTATCTGGCACAACTCATGTCCCCTCTAGAGACATCATTCCAGCCCGAAACTCCAGCATGATCTCCTAACAATTGAATCAGATGATGCATTACAGCATATAGAATCCGTGATGACCAAACCTTACAAATCCTCCCTGCTGCGTCTTCTCATAATGCCCATCTATTTCATACTTTATGTACTCATGCCATCTTCACTGTTGTACTTGCCATCAATGACAAGTATACAAGCATGTGCTTTCTGTTAAATATTTGCCAACAACAATGTGTTTCTTTGCTTAAAGAAACTAGCTCTATGATGTTCTAAAATAGAATACTAATTTGAAAAGCTTTAGATTAGATATTTCAATAGTTCTAAGTTAGGGCCCTTTACAATCCCTACTTCTAGTATACTCCTAAAAGGGTTCACAGTAGTTGTTTCTAGGAAGAGGGGTCTTACCCAAAGCCTAGAAAAATTCTTCCATTTGCTTATGGTATAATTTTGAGCCTCCAAAAATTGTTTGAATTGTGATTTCCCCTACCAAGGATTTAGTTCGACCTTAGGAGGATGAATTAAAATCTATTTGGGATGATTGAGAACCATCCCTTTTACAACCTTGAATGATTATATATAGGTAGAGACCCACCAGGTCAGTTTCCCACAAGTGTAGAGTTATAAGTAACTCTTCTACAACTTTAAACTCGAGTTTCTCTCAAATTATTTCCATAGGTCCAAAATTATCTATTAACAGAGTCTAGAGTGCTTTGTATATCGTACTATTCCCTATCATTGTTGCATCTCTATAGTGCTCAAATATGGGTGCTTATCCTCTTCGTGATAATGGCTATGACCTTGGTCTTAACCCCGACATTTATCCTGACTAGTGCTAGCTCCATATAATCATGGCTATAACCACGAGCTAACAAACCTCATGGATGTACATGACCAATATTGATCAACGATCCTAAAGTTGATCAATGATCAACAACAATTGGGTGATATAACGTCTACCGTTGATCTAGATCATGAATCGTTTATGGACTATTTATCTATCCTTAATTAAACCCAATACAAATCGTGGGGTCACACAGATCCCTGAGCACTTCGGAACCTTGCTTTCACATGCCTACTCCAGAGTGGGCTCTAACATCATTCTGACATATCTCGACGTTGGGATGTTGAGACGTTTTACACTTCCCAACTATCATAAAAAGTCTCAATGGTCACAATTCGTCATAAGGATAACTGTTGATATCCACTGTCAATTTTTTCTAAACAACTACCAGGGTTAACCTTGGGTTTTCCTACGTGGACCTGTCATAGGTCACCTAATGACTAGGCTATCGCGTGTCACCTAAAATTTCACATGCAACAATTGCCAAATGGAAATGTTAAACCCTAAATAATGGCACATTATCCCTTAATTGGGGCATATTACATTAGTAATGATATTTTATTTATGTCATCTTGGGTCCATTAGTTGTAAATGTACCTCCTAGTCTCCTATATATACCAAGGAGACCTTTTCATTTGGAATCATCTGGTATTTGGAAATTTATGTGGTGTATAAGGAGGTTTCCCCCTCGAAGAGGCTTATTATCTTAAATTCTCTATTTTTCAAGGCGTTGAGTACTTATTTTGAGGTTTTTCTATGATATCTTGATATTTGGTTCTTAACATTTGGTATCAGAGCTCGAGGTCTTTGGGTTTCGCTGCTACATCTGAGACACCTTGGAATTTTCGCTATAACATTTTTTATACAATGTTTCAGAAGGAACCCCTTGGAGGATATTTATTAGACGGGTGACGGTATGTTGGATTCAAATTTCAGCTCATGAGGCGTTATAATTTCAGAGATATAGCCTGTGTAAGATAGGGTTATGGAATCATCCTGAATTTAGTCATCACATAATGTTCGCTATGAAATTTTTAATGTAACGTTTCATGCCATGAAATCTATAGGATATTCATAGAAATTATGAAGGTAGTTTTGATAAAAAATTTCAACTTCTGGGTCATCCTACTATTGTAGATACACCTTGTGCAAGATAGGGTATCTAACTAGTCATATTAACTAGTCTCAAATAGGCCTTCCGGGTAAAATAGTGATATCTTCTTCAATGAGTATCCCAATTAAGTGAGACTAGTTTCATTGGATAGTGGGCATTCTCTAGTATTTATGGTACAAGTTTCAGAATCAAATATCATATATTGTGATCTTGACACTCTTTACAAGTACTCTCTCCTGGAAGGGGAAAAAAACAACAAGATATGGGGAAGTTACCATAACTTACACTTGGCACATATAATTTTGATCAGACTTGTGGAATTGCAGAGAAGAAAGATCTGAGAACTGATAAAAATAAATTTTCATACCTAGAAGGGCCGAAATTTTGGAGATACAAAAAAAGAAAGATCGTCTAGTAGAACCACCTCGAAATCAAGGTTTAAAAGTGATACATGGACAACATGCCACCAAAAAAGGGAACTTATACACCAAATAAGCCTCCAGATAGTCCTACTTGGACTCTTGATGAAGGTGAAGAAATGCGTAGGGACATGAATGATTTACAAAAGAAGACTGTAACAAAAGATGAACTAGAAGGGATGATGGATCATTCAAAAATGGAGATGATGGAAGGATTGAAACATTTCCTAATAGAGAGGACACTTGAAAGTGAAAACGTATCCCATGAAATTCATGATGAGGACACAAGGAAGATGAATCAAGAATGGATAAATGCCAACTTTGGGTTGAATACCAACCACTTTCCTAAGATCAATATGCGGAAGTTTGATGGCAAGGACCCAATCACATGGATACTTCATGTTGGAAGCAGGCCAAGGCGGAAAGAAAGGCAATTTTGGGAAAGAAGGCATGCGCGAGGAAATCGACAACTAGAAGGAAAAGTAGCACATGCACATGCATGGAAGACCTAATGATGGTAGGGTTAGGGATTTTGTAATGTATTGTAATGGTTGAAGAGACAGAAATGTATAAATAGAGATACCTAGGTCTTGTTAATGTTTTATGCCATTATTATAGTTCTTTGCATTTCAATAGATAAAAGCATCATAAGAACAAGATCACTGAGAAATACACATTCACAAGCAACAACATTTATCCTGGGAAACCCTCTAGGGGAAGAAAACCCAACAAAAAATTCTTTATCATAAATAGCTTATACAATGCTCAAGAGATAACTCAAACCAATACAGATAATCCTCCCCAAGAGATGCGCCACTCTTCTCCCTCTCTCCAACTGGTAATTGCAGCTTGACTCATAAGAGAATGAGCAAGTGAGTTGTGTGTTTGAAGTGAGGTGCTAACCTCTTATTTATACAAGACTGGCACGTGTGAAAGGTCACAACTGGTAGGGCCAACCTCTCACTCTGGGTGGGTAAACCCACCTTTAATTAATTCTGGGTCTTCTATAATAACTGTTGGGGCTGACTTCTTATTCTTCCCTTTGTAATTTTCCGATGACCAATCCGCAAAAGGC
>JASDQU010408151.1:0-10577 GCA_032191745.1 Picea mariana
CCAAAAATAATACTGATCCTCAAGACAAAGGAAGCCTTCTTATAAATAATGTAGATAAATTAGCTTTAGAAACTGCGAGTAAAAAGCCACAAACTACCACCCTTAGTACTCACAGAAACGTACCTCCATTTTTGTTAACTTTCGAAATCTTTAATAGAAACGTGCACAATTGTATGGTAGACTTAGGAGTGTCATCCAATGTGATGCCATGGTCTGTATGTCAGAAGATTAATGCTGAAGTTGAACCATCCACTTTAAAAATCATTCAACTTAATCGAACCAGTGTTAAAGTTGTAGGCGAATTAAGGAATGTGCTTATAAGATTATCGTCTAACCCCAAGGTTCATCAAGTTATTGATATTATTGTTGTGGATATTCCAAAAGTGTATGGTCTGTTTTTAAGAAGGGACTGGTCGGAGCAGCTACATGGCTATTTCGCGACAGATTGGTCTCACATATGGCTTCCAGAGAATGTCAAGCCCAACAAAATCAAGGTAAATTGTGAATGCTACCTTAAGTTCATGGTCACAGATTTGAATGATCCCAACTAACCATTTACACCCTCTGTTGATTCACCCGAAATAAAAGGGATGGATACCTTTTTCAGAAATTTCAAGGCCAAGGCTTCAGCTATTACCAACCCAGAACAACAATCCGAGATTGTAACATATGTGCATCCAGCAGCTTCTACACAATGGTCTCATACACCCGATAAAAATCAAATTTGGTCTCTTTATTTTGACGGGTCAAAATCCAAAGAAGGAGCTGGTGCAGGCTGCGTTATTATCGATCCAGCAGGTAACAAAACATTGATTTCATGTAGGTTATAATTTGAATGTACTAATAACACAAGAGAATATGAGGCTTTACTGCAGGGTCTCAGAAAATCTTTAGATATGAACATTCAAAATTTGACTGTCTTTGGTGATTCCAAAATCGTAGTTAGACAGGTAAGAAATTCTATCCACTGTCTGTCTCTGCATCTTAAAAGCTACCAATACGAGGTATGGAATTTAATGAATAAATTTTATGCTTTCAATATAAATTCTATTCCTAGATTGAATAATTATGAAGTTGATCTATTAGCTAACGTAGCTTCTAAACTCTTTCCTGCAGAAGGCTTGTCCCCATATGCATTCTTCGTCGAACTATTGTTCAGGCCATCCATTCTCGACAACATCATGAACTGGAGAGTCTTCGACGATGATTAGCATATTATTAGCTTCCTGCATATGGAAGAAACTTTTTAAGGCCCAGTGATAGACGAATGCACTCACGATGACAATTTGCACGATTTCACGGTAATACCAGATCCTAGAACTCCTAAATCTTCATCGGACAAGGTAAATTCGATCCCTAAATCTGTAGTTAGATTAGAGAAGCTTTATGATCTTCAAGATAAATTCAAAAAATTGGTCAACTGTAAAACCAATAGTTCCTCATTATCATATGAAAAAGTAAACTTAGGAACTAATGACAATCCACAGTGCATTAATTTAGGGGTGGGGTGTTCTGAACAAGAAAAAGATGCATTTATCAAATTGTTTAAATAATTTAAATATGTCTTTGTGTGGACATATGATGACCTTAAAACTTTCGACCCTAACATCATACAACACGTCATTCCTATGAAACCCCAAATCTTGCCTTTTCAACAAAAATTAAGAAAAATGCACCCTAAGCTCGAATCGATCGTCAAAAAAGAATTAAATAAGCTCCTAAATGCTAAGATAATTTTCCCTGTTAGACACACTCAATGGGTTTCTAACCTTGTCCCTGTCCAGAAGAAAAGCGGGGAAATTCGAATTTGCATCAATTTCTGAAACCTTAATAGAGTGTCTGATAAAGACAACTACCCTGTCCCACCCATGGAACAGATCCTTCAACAGGTCTCTAGTTCTGAGAGGCTATCTTTATTGGATGGTTTCTTAGGGTACAAACAAGTCTTGATGTCTCCTCCAGACCAACTTAAAACTACCTTCCACATTCCATGGGGCACCTACGCTTATCGAAAAATGCCCTTTGGATTGATTAATGTCGGTGCCACTCTCCAGAGAGCGATGGACATCGTTTTTCGAGGCTTAATCAGTCATTCTTTCGTAGTTTAATTAGATGATGTTACTATATTTTCAAAAAACAAAACCGATCATCTAGCTCATTTAAGAGTTGTTCTACAGCGATGTCATAAATACGACATCTCCTTGAATCCTAAAAAATCCATCTTTGCAGTAGAACAAGGTAAATTCTTAGGATTTATTGTGTCAAGCAAAGGGATGATTATTAACCCCGAAAGGACTCAAGTCATCTCGAAAATTCCCCCTCCTACATCTAAAAAGTCTATGCAGTCTTTCTTAGGCCAGATAAACTTCGTTAGGAGATTCAACCCCAGTTTCTCCAAAATAGTCAGACCTTTACAAAATTTAATTAAGAAAGACACACAATATCATTTGGGACCCTTATAAAATCAATCTTTTAATGCAATAAAAAAGTCCATAATAGACGCTCCTTCTCTCATGAGCCCCGACTTTTCGCAAGACTTCACACTCTACACATTTTCTTCTGACCGTTCCTACGCGGCAGTCCTAACTCAAAAGAACACTGAAAACAATGAAGTACCCATTTCCTTTATGAGCTCTGCTTTCAAAGGTGCTGAACTTAATTACCTAGTGTTAGATCAGAAGCCTACATTGTTTTCAAAGAATTAAAGCACTTCCGTTCTTATCTTTTGAAATCTAGGACGAAAGTTATTGTCCCTTATCCAGTCGTCAAGAATCTGTTAGTGCAGAAAGAGTTAGGTGAAAAGAGGGCGAACTGGGTCACCTCCTTGCAAGAGTACGACATAGAGATTACCCCAGCTCATATAGTGAGAGGCCAAGGGTTATGCAAGTTAGTTTCTGATTCATTAGCAGGACAACAAGAAAAAAATGATAGCTCAAACCTAGGACAACACGATCAAAATGCAATCTGTTGTGCACAAAACTCCTGTCAGTTCCTGGTATGACGATATAAAATTCTGTCTTGAACATGGGTCATCCCCCCGTCACCTGGATCCCACTAAAAGAAGAGTGTTGATATTAAAGTCTGCCTCCTTTCATTTGGTTAATGGTATTCTATTTCGTCAAAATTTTGATGGTGTATTGATGCGCTGTCTTGAGAAAGACAAAGCAGAAAAAGTATTACTAGAGTTGCATGCAGGAGAAGCTGGTGGGAATTTTGGTGGTGACACCACTGCCCACAAGGTTTTGAGAGCCAGTTATTACTGGCCCACACTTTTTATATATGCCCATGCCTTGTGTCGTAAGTGTATTATTTGTCAAAAAGCATCTGGGCGGTTACAGAAACCAGCCTTTCCTTTGTAGCCTGTTTCAGTAGACTCTCCATTTCAGCAGTGGGGCCTTGATATCATAGGTCCAATCAATCCACCATCATCACAGCAGCATAAGTTTATCATAACAACCATAGATTATTTCACCAGGTGGTCTGAAGCTGTCGCATTAAGAACTGTGAATACCAATCAGGTAATTGCCTTTCTAAATTCAAATATTATCACTCGTTTTGGTATCCCTGACTGTTTAGTATTTGCTAACGATTCTTATTTTTCATCTATTGAGATGAGCAAGTTCACTTTAGAAAAAGGAATTAAATTGAAATATTCTACTATCTATTACCCCCAGGGCAATGGATTGGCGGAATCAACAAATAAGAATCTGATTAAAATTATCAAGAGAACGGTAGTTGAAAATCACAAAAACTGGCACAATGCACTGTTAAACGCAATTTGGGATGATAGGGTAACGCCAAAAACTGTTGTAGGTAACTCTCCCTTCTTTCTCGTTTATGGTAGAGAAGCAATTCTTCCACTACACATTCTTCTTCCCTCACTACAGTTATCGCAGAAATTTCAAGAATAAGATTGTCCCCCTTTAGAAAACCTGATTAACGCCTTAATGAAACTAGAAGAGGTAAGATCCCAAGCTAAATGTAAGTTAGATCAGCATCAACTAGTGGTCAAAATATGGTTTGATTCTAATTCTGCCTTTGATAGGAATTTCGAAGTAGGTGACCTCGTCTTGAAATGGGACAAACCGCATGAGGGAAAGGGAGAACACACGAAATTTCAGAACTTATGGCTTGGACCATTTTTAATTGCTGAAAATTTGGGTCCCATCTCTTTCCGATTGCAGAATCTAGAAGGGCAGCCTAACACCTATCCGGTGAATGGCCAAGCTCTGAAAAGATATTTTGCTTGATGACAACTTTTTGTATACTATGTACGTATTTTTCTTTTGTTTGCCTTTCTTTTACTGTATTGGTTTTGATCTTTTTCCTTTCCGCTTATTAGTTTTGGTTTTGCGAATAAACATACCTGAATTTTGGAACTATTCAGACAAAGAAAACAAAAAATTCTTTCACTGAAATGACTTTTGAAGAATTGTGTAAAAATCAATTACTTCTGAAATTTACATCTGTGTTGGATAAAACTGTTGTTTGAAAGAAGTTAATTGATTTCCATCTGTGAGTAAAGCCTGCCACGATCATCTATTATTTTCTTACGCTGTCCCTGTTCCTTAAAGGAATGAATTAGAAGATGTCTCCCTACTTTAAAAGGTTGGTTCTACAAATAAACCATCTCTGGATCTTAATGAAGGACAGTTCTAAAAAAATTCTGTTGAGGTCTGTAAAAAATATGTTAAAATATCATAATTTTCAGCGTCATCCCACTCGATTATATATCTTTGAAAAACAAAATAAATCATTAAAAGAGTTGTGGGAAGTGCTTGTAAACCCGTCGGGATGCTAAACAGGTCTACTGACAGCGGGTAAATGCATGCATGATGACAAGACAACTTCATCGGGGTATTGAACAGGCCCGCTGGTAGCGAAGCAATGTCGAGTATATGAAAATTTGCAAATATGAAACTTCTGACCTTAAAATGTCCTTTATTTTGATCTGGAACTTCTTGGCAGGATACAGATATCGGAGTGGGTTAAATGGCAACCCTACCAAGGCTATGGACACCTGTTGGAAGCAAAGGATCTATCAATAGTATTGGATATTTTATCTTTAATATCGTGGATTGCTTATCTTAGGACTGTTATCGGTTTTCATCCTTTAAACACTGCTGAAATATTTGATCATTGATGATGTTTAAACAATTTTCTGGTTATTTCTGTTGGAATTATTCCTGTTATCCTAATCTGAAGTTGTTCTTTTGGCAGAGATAACTGCTTCTACCAGTGTGTCGCCATTGTTGGCAACCAATTCGATTTTTATACTATCCTTATAAGCTGCCTACACCAATGTTTTGCAAACCTTGATTTTCATCGCAATCTTTGAATAAAACGACACTATTATTTTTGCGCAATTTGCACACCTACCTTTGTTCTTGTTTTCATGACTGCAAGTGTGAAAAATTTAATTTCGAAGTCAAATTAAAATCGTCACTAGATTATCATGGTCACTCTTGTCTAATGTGTTCATTGCATTTCCGATTTAATTATAGTTGCATAGTTGGCAAGGCTCCAAGATATTTACTCATTTGGCATTCTTTAATTGCTAATATGACTTAGTTTTTATAAGACTGTGATGATATTCTTATGATCGAGTTTTTGATACATTGGTGTTTTCATGTTCTATAGTTTTTTCATCGATTTCCTTGACACATTGGTTTCATGAAAACACATTGACGTTGTGGTTAGACCCTTGGTATAATCATTCCATACAACATTTGATATGATCGAACCCTTGGTGTTGTTTTCGAATCATTGTTTTGGTTTTACAACCATGCTAAAACTATTGCTTGCACAAATGTTTGGTTGACTCACCATAGATTTCATTGATTAATTGAATGGCATAGTTTTTGACATATGCAATAGTGATTTGAATCGCTATGTGCGCCATTCGTTGTACATCGGGAAATGACTGTTTTTCATGGGCTGAGCTAGCTCCACCACCCTCGCACATTCGGGCATTAATGCCTTCCCCCTATCCCGGGTCACCTCTGTTAGTTTTCGGGTAAGACTGTAAGCTTTTCGATCCCGCGAATTCCCTGGTCAAACCCTTTCCCATTCACTCTGCTCACTGTGTGCCCTTGTCCATGGCACTGGTGGTGCGCATAGAGCCAAATGGTAGCCAAACTTTGTTTCTATTCAATAATGCTCACAAAGATTTAGAAAACAATGGTTGGCTGGTGTTTATACAGAGGTTTGAGGGTTTCAAGCTTTCGGTTTCCCAACAATTCACCCTCACCTTCGACGGGTGCAAGGATAAGGTCAGTGACATACAAATCGAGCTCAATGAGGAATTCATGAGTTCAACTACAAGACTACCAGCGACAGGGCAAAGGTGGTTTAAAAATTCCAAAGTTGACGAGGTGTCGTGGCCTCTCCTTTTCACGTCAAGGAAGATTGTTTCCTATGATAGAGGTATGCCTATCACTACCCTCAAACTTAGGTGGCATGATCTTTTGGTAATTGTTAAATAGTTTGTGACCTGTGAAGGTCAGTGTGGCTTGGTATTTCTGTATCATCTCCAGTTATTGATGAATTTTATAGGCTACCCTTTGAATATGCCACATTAATTCTTGCGTAGTCTTTACAAGATGTCCAAAAGATTCAAGCGTGAGAAGGCTGATAGAAGCCTTTTTCATCATCGCTTGATCAAAGTTATTATCATCCACCATTTGAGCCTTCATGGTGATATTTGGAAATCCTTCCTATCTAGGAATGGCTTTGCCACTCCCGAGTCTATCCAAGTGGACAAGGTTGTGGTTACAGAAACTATGGTTGGGCCAGCCGTGCCATTTCATATCCTTCTACCCCTTGTCAAACCCTCGGATTTCCCTGACATCGGCCTACCCGATACCGTAACCAACCCATGTACTAAAGACAAGACAGAGGCCGTAAAGAAGCCGGTGAGGAAGAAAGGCAGAGGTGACACTGCTGTCAACAGTAAGGGGAAGAAAAATGCTCGATGGATATCGAGCTATGTTAGGAACAAACCCAAGCAAAATGTTGACCAGAAACCTATTGTCCTGAGTGAGGAATCGAACTCCGATATTGAGTGTTTCCTAGCTGAGGAGTACCCCTATTCTCATGGCCTATGCTCTAAGGAACCCTATGACTATGTCTCTAACTTACCCCCATGCCTCAAAAATGACCCAAACTACCCGTTAATCAAGCTGCACAGGGAAACCCCTGGTAACTTAAACAAACCCTTGCCTGTGATGTCGAATCCCAATCAACCATCATGTATCCAATGTAATGCTTGGCTAGAGCGTTATTACACTGACGTTCCCCTGTTGCAATCAAAGATCAAATCGTTAGAGGAACGGGTGACAGTGCTGGCGAAAGAGAATGATAGGATGCAAGCCAACGAGAAGAAACAAAAAACCACCGGCTCGATTGTCTTCAGGAATGTCAAAGCAGCAACAACCTTTTTCAATTCAAAATTATCATGACCGACTTGCCCAGGTATGTGTTTTGACATAAATTTTTCTTTGTAAGTTTGCTTGAATTAATTTAACTGATTGGAGTTGTTTTCAATTAGCTCTGTTCGTTTTAATAGATTCAAAATGGTTCTATTATACTCGGATCACTAAAAATGCTTTCGGTGTGAATCATGTACAGTAGAATCATTTTGCTAAAATTAAATGTAGATATGATTTGGTTATGCGATTTTATTGTGCTCAGATTAGTATAAGCGATTGGGTGGTTTGTGATTCTGTTTGGTTTTCTTTGAAACAATTCTGTACTTTTAATATAGTCGATTGGGTTTTGTTTTTGTTTAGTTCTGTTCAAATATATATTCAAGGAATGATTCTATTTTGTTTCCATTTTAGACTTTGATTGCATTCGATCTGTACAGGAGATTTATTTATTAGACACAGCTATGATTTGGATTGATACGATTTCGTTGTTTTTGGATTATGTCGGCCCCAAACTGGCTCGATTCATTTCTTTTGGATTGATTTTGAAATGATTCCATATGCTTGAATTGGCATGATCCTTTACATGTGCAATGTGTCAATATCAGTGACTGGTTTGATAAATATAATGTAATCTATTGATTCGCAAAATGACTCTGTTAGCCTTGATTTTGAAAAACGATTTTGTTAATGGCTGAGGCGACATAAACTATTGCATGAATGATTTGTTTAACCGGTTACAGTTTGTGTCGATTGAAATTGGTTCATGAAAATGATTTCATTGCTTTCGAATTATCTAAGTGATTCTGTTTACTCCGAATTGGTAATAACAAATGTTGAACAGAGTGCATGTATATCTGTTACCATTCATTTGACCATGATTTCGTTTGTTTCAATTTGCATACAAGTGTTGGTTTGATATTGCATGAATGATTCACTTTGTTTGGAATTAGTAATTAAAGATTTGGTTGAATAATTCGAATATAATTTTGTTAAGTTTTGGATTGATTTTAAAATGATTCTATGCTCAAATTAGACCAGCTACAGAATCACAAGATTCTGTAGCTAGTCTTAAAAATTAGATTTTTGTCAATTTATCAATAAAACAATATATAAACTTCTGTATTCTTGTCTACTTACAGGTACCTATGAATTTCATTGACAAATGGGACATGTTGTAGCAGTTTAGATATAGTTTTCAGTTGTTAGTCATAGGAAAAATAGGGACTTGGGAGATTGTTCCCAGATTTTTTGTAAACTGTTTTGACAATTCCCACAAGGATGTTTTACCTTGTGGGAGGTCTTTAAATACTTGTTATTTTTTTGTAAGGGACCCATCATCATCACTGTTGGGAGAACCTGAATATGGATTTATAATACAGACTGGGATGAAAGTTTATGTCTTGTAACAACTTTAGCTTTCAATATATCAAACTTTTATTTCAAGTTTTCTCCATATCAGTTTGTAATTAATTATCGACTACTTTAGCTATCGTAATTCGTTGCAGGTTGATGTGATTTTGTTTATGTGTTGTCCATATCTGATCTCTCTTATTTAAAAAATACAGCAATCACTTTATTTCAATTTAATGAATACAGGTTTATCTTGTTCGTTAATTGAATTGTTTTGTGCAAATTTTGCACAAGGATTTATTTGACTGCGATGATTTGGAAATTATAAGATTGTTGTAATTTTTTATGTCTTGTTTGTCCTGTCATTTATATTTGAAGAGCACAGCTGCTTCTTGTTTACGAGAAGCTTGTGGAGAATCCAGTGTGGGTTTCCTCCCTCCGAATAGCTAAAACAACTATTGCATACAGGACAAACTTGAAGCGTTACTTCAGGTCAGTTTGCTATTTGTTATTTGATAGTTAATTTATTAATGTCATATAAGTAGTTTAGATAGATATATGTATAGTTCAGATTTGTAGTTAGAGTTATTATTTTAGTTTCTTATCTTAGATAGTTTTTGTTTAATTTATTTCTCATAAAATTATAAATAATCAAAAAACAATAGTTTCACTGTCTTAGGACAGATTACAAATGACTTTTGCAGGTTTTCATTTAAATATGTAATTTGTAAATATTGTATATTTGTAATTGGATCTGATTCTGTTGATAATTGACCATTTAATTTTATAGAATCATTGCTGTATAATTTAGGTAATAGACTGTATCTATGTATTTTAGATTTATTATTTAGTTTGCTTTAATTATTGTTTTCATTTAGATTAGTTCCTTAGCGTAGTTTTCGTTTTTGTTTTCCTAGGACTTAGATTGGCCAACGGAGCTGCTAAACCCATCAGGGTGGATCATCCCAAATGGCTTGGGTTATTTAGACAACCCCAGACCGGATCCACTCTTCCAGTTAGCGAGCGTTCATTTTCGTTCGTCAACAAAAACCCTCGGCGTCCAATAAGGTATTTCTAATGAAGAGATTATTTAATATTAAGATGTCGTAAGGTGGGTCTATTGCAGATTATTTAAATGATTTTAATACAGTTACTAATTAACTAAGTTCTGTAAAAGTGGACTTTGATGATGAGGGTAGGGCTCTTCTAATCTTGTGCTCATTGCCAGAAATATGGAATGGCTTGGTCATGGCTGTAAGTAACTCTATCTTTGGTTCAAATACTTTAAAATTTGATGATGTTGTTGGTGTTATCCTTAGTGAGGAAATGCGATGGAAAAGCACAAGTGAGACAACAGGAAATGCGTTGAACATGGAGAACAGGGTAAGACAAAAGGATAGAGTAAAGGGTTTTGGGAAACGTGGGAATTCTAGGAAGGGCAGATCCAAATCTAGAATTGGAAAGATAGAGTGATGGAATTGTGGGAAGAAAGGACATCTGAAGAAAGGCTGCAGAGCTCCAAAGAAACAAAGAGATGGACAGCAAGAGAGAAATCAGGAAGCAAATGTAATAGGTGATGTGTTACAAGATGCTTTGATTCTTTCTGTAGATAATATTTCTGAGTCTTGGGTAGTAGATTTAGGGGCTTCATTTCATGCCACACCCCATAGGAAACATTTTCTAGATTATGTTGAAGGTGATTTTGGACAGGTTCATTTGGGTGATGATGCACCACACAAAATTGTTGGAATGGGAAATATAAAAATAAAGCAACATAATGGAAACCAATGGTTATTG
>JASDQU010408152.1:0-10577 GCA_032191745.1 Picea mariana
GTTGTTTTTAGTTTGTAGTGCTCTTCCAATTCACAATTTGCAAACCCTCACTACCAATCTAAGGATCAAGGCCAATTTGAACTCTCACCTTTACCCACCTTCCATATCAACCAATTTCCTACCAAATGAAAAGTTGAATTGATAGCTTTCCATATGATTGAGGTATAATGTAGTTGTTTATATATGTTTCTTGCCTAGTCTTCTATTGTAGCTGGGGCTATATATTTTTCAATGATTACTTAGACCCACGACCATTTTCCTTGTAAAATCCTCCAAACATTTTTTGCATCTAGTGCTTTAGAGAAGAGAAAGTATGTTTTAGTCACCATCCTCCACTAGCCTTTGGAATGGCCAATTTCTTCCATGAATCTAGTACAAGTCCTTTCTTTTTTTGGTCTCCTAACTAGATAAATTTGTGGCACATTTTCCTAATGGTCTCCAAGACACCTTTCGAGATCCATGCCAATCAAATCCAATATACTAGTATTGCTTCCAATACAATCTTAACAAGAACCAATCTACCCATGCAAGAGAGCCATTGGTTGCACTAGGTATTTAGTCTATTTTCCACCTTCACAATCATCCATTACTAGTCACCTTTTTTGTACATATTGGGTTTTAAGTGGAATCTCATATACTTTAAACCCTAGTTTAAATCAATCGCCTGGTAGGGGAACAATTGAGAGAAATAGCCATGTTCTGGTTCTATGACACCCCACATGGAAATAGTAGATATGTCAATATTTATAATCATACTAGTGGTTTTACATAATAAATCCAAGATGCTTTTAAATTTCTCGACTACCCTTCTAGTACCATCACAAAAAATCATAATATCATCAACAAATAAAATGTGTGTAATGTTACATGATGGACCAATGCAAATCCTTTTCAAGCTACCGTGATCTGTAGCCTCTTTTATTAACCTACTCAAACCTTTAGTTGTGAGAAGGAAAAGGAGAGGTGATAGGGGGAAACCCTGCCATAGACCCCTAGTTGGTTTGAAGAAGAGATATGCAACCCCATTGATTAAAATGGCAAAGTACATCAAGGTAATGCAATTCATCATGCATACCACAAATTCATGACATAAGTCCAAGTGGATAAGCATCAATTTCAAGTAAATCCAACTTACTCTATTATAAGATTTAGATAGGTTCACTTTGATGACCAATGCTCTTCGACTCTGAACTTGATTAAGTGTAGGCTCTCATGTGCTATCCCTACTGCCTCATGAATTTATCTTCCCTCTAAAAATCCAAACTTCTCTCCAAAGATTTGTTTTGATAGTACACTTTTAATTCTTTTGGAATAACTTTTTAGATAATTTTCATGTAGATACAATTGCATAAGGAAATTGACCTAATTTTTTCAAAAGAAGTCAGGTTAAATCCTTTTTAGGGATTAGAGTTATAAAGGTAGTGATGAATGCTCCTATCATTTTTCTAGTGGTTCTATTGGCCTCCACCACTCTTCTTATATAATCTTCTATGAATTAATATCATCCCAAAAATAATTCCATGGGGAGGCCATCTAGCCCCATACTTTTTTCGCTTTGGAATCTTTGTAAAGTTTGTAGTAGTTCCTCTTTACCCACTTCTTTCATCAATTCCTTGTTTGTCTTCCTAATTGAAAAAAGTAGGGAATGAGTTGGATAGTCTGATAAGTTTAGCAATAGTAGTCTGAGAGTCCTCCCTAAATATATTTGAGAAGTAGTTAACTCCTTCTTCTACAATGTCCTTAAATGTTTTTGTCCAATTGTCATTTCCTTTGTCGATTTACCAAACAAGGTTGATATTTTTCCTTTAGCTTACATATCTATGAAAGAACTTGGTATTTTCACCACCTGCTTGAATCCAATTGGTTCTACCCTTGATCCTCCATTCATTATCTTTTTCCAGTGATAAGTTCCTCTTTTTTTCTTCCAATAACCTCACCTCCATCTTTTGGGCCTCATTCAAATACCCAAAACCTGCACTATTATATAGTGACTCCAACCCTTCTTCTAGTTCTCTAAGGAGCTTGTCATCTTTCTGTTTTTTAGGGGTTGTTACCTTCTTTTCCTCGTTCATATTTGTTTGGAATTGTATCAAAGTTGATTCCCCTAGGGATGCATCATAGGATTTTCATCAAGACTTTATCTTGTTTACAAAATCCTTCATCTTTAGCCATTCAAGATTTATTTTGAAGGGGATATCTAGCTTTTCCTATGCAACAACTACTTGTAGTACAACTTGACAGTGTTCAGAGTCTCCTCCCGAGGAAACCTAGTTTTTTATCTGAGTAGAAAGCCTTCATTGATTAAAAACTAGTCAAGCCACTTTTTGATTCTATCATCCCCAATTCTTTTGTTTCTCCAGGTGGGACACAAATATGTTTGTCCAATGTTTAGCAGGCCCACTTCCTCCAATTTTCTCAAGGATTATCTTGATAAACAATCTATTTGGGCCGCAAGCCCCCATATTTCAAAGGCTCCTAAAGTGAAATTTGGGTCCCTCTCTATCATTATAAGGCCATTATGGATGCATTCCAACTTGAAAAAATTGTCCTGGTACTCCACCCTATCTCAATATGGCCCATAAACATTTATAACAAAGAGTTCTTTTCCCATATCCATGGAGAAGAGGGAAACTCCTAGGCCTGAAGGAAAATCCCAAGAATTAGTTAGGACATGAAGGAGTGCCTCTTCCATCTAGTTATAATCCCACCAGATCTCCTAATAGAATAAATAAATATGAAATCCCATCCACTAAAAACTTTAGAAAGTTCTTGAATTATTTTCTCTTCTTCACTCATAATTTCCTAAAGCGACATAATAGATGGCTTTAAGTAGAAAATTCTTGAATTATTTTCTCTCCTTTAGTCATAATTTCCTGAAGCGACATAATAGGGGGTTTTAAGGACTCCATCAACCTCTTATTGGCCAACTTCTTAAAGGGTTTGACCATCCTTTGGCAGTTTAATGTCAGATATATCATTTGAGACTTGCATTTTCTCTAAGCACCCCTATCAATGAAAGCTACTTTCCACATCGGATCTGTGGGGATGCATGTTTATGCACCGTGGAAAAGTGAGAATTCCTCTCTCTCTATTGATGTTTTTGAACTTTCTCATAAAAAAAATGCTAACCCCCCTACCACTTTCCTAAGGAAGTTGAGGGTTCCCTTACCCCTAGGTTTGAGGTTGTATAATATATAAATTATAGAGTTTAATTATAATATATAATGTAGTAACAATAGTTCCCTTACCCCTAGGTTTGACGTTGTATACTATATAAATTATAGAGTTTAATTATAATGTATAATGTAGTAATAATATAGTACAATTTTAGTGGGCCTAATGGTTAAGAACAAGCGTTTCCTTCTAGGAGGTCACAAATTCAAATCCAAAGTGGGTAGGGTATGCACACTTGAGGGGATCCCTTAATGTATTATAATTCTCACACGATTGTTTCCATATTCCATATTCCATCTTGAGTGTGAATCTGGCACATGCTATGCTCCTATAATGCTTATACATGTGCCGTAAATTTCCCTCTGTACTTAAAGTCTAGAGCCATATTGCATATATCGAGGCATTGCGATAATCATAGAACTAATCCTGTAATCAAATATTGTTTGACATTGTGTGTCTCTGAGTGCCTTCTTATGTCTTTTCAATGAGTCCGAGAATCTTCTCTCGCAAGGAGAAGGCACTAACAGTATGATGATTAGCGCCTATGTAGAAATTTGACTTCTCAAATCCTAAGCTTTGAGAACCTTTCTAAATAAGAGTAGTCTAAACATTCTACCTTTTGGGAGTTTTTTGGCAATTTTTTCCATTTGATTTTGCTCGAAATCTGGTGAGGAATGGTTAGATCTGTAGATCTGAGTGGCTAAGTTTGTATAATCCAAGTGCCTCAGGGGTTTTTCAACATGCTGAATCCATTTATGCATCCAAAAATGCAAAAAAACCCAAAAGGTAGAACGTTTAGCCAACGCCTTCTAGATAGGGTTTTGAGAAGAATGTGCTTGGTGTATAAACATTATTATTAGGGTTGGGCTGCAAGACACCATGCTATATTCAATCCATTTGTAAGGGTTATGTGGACCAAAAATAGAAAAAACAACTAAACAAAACGCGATGGTTGTGCTTGTTCTTTTGTGTGAAGCATTGTCTTCAATGCAACTCTTCATTACTTGGGTTTGGACTCAAGGTTTGATAGAATATTGAAACTTGAAAGAGTACCATTGCCAATAGAACTATTAGCACCTCCCTCCTTGTCAATAGAAGTTTCAGGATCATGGGAACTGGTAAGGAATGTCCCCAATTGGATGGAAACTATTTTGGGAACTTGGGAGTTTTTTGGGAGCTTCAACATCAAGGAAATGGGAGCTTGGGAACCAATTTCCTAAAGGAAGAGCTTTAAATTAGAATTATATTAAATTAAAATGTAAATATATTTATTCCACTATTAAAAATACATAATTTATTACAAATATTTTCATTATATTGATTCAAAATATTAATATAAATCTAAGACTAAACTACAGGTAAATATTATTTCAAAAATCAGTTAAGTAAAAAAACTTAATAACTCTGTGGTTGATATCATCCAACCATATCATTGGCTTTTATTGTATTTTCATATTAGAAGAGTACAAAAAAAAGAATAATGCTTCAAATTTACAAAGATGTTTGAAGTTTATATATGTAAAGTTTAATTTTAAAAAGATGTTAAAATTGTATATATGTATTTTCAATTTTGTTTTTCATTTTCTAATGAAATACATATGGATATTAAAATTTTAGTATTGTGTTAAATATATTCATATAATTATTAGCACAAATTAAATTAATAATCTAAAATATTTTTTATATCATTTTAATATATATTATTGCCGCTCCCAACTTCACATTTCAAACTAGTACAATATAAATGTCATGTTATTAATTAATTTCTATTTTAATATTAAAAAACAAATAAAAATTTCAAATATTTTGAATAAAATTTGCAAAACAAAATATTGTATAAATTTAAAGTATTTTGAATAAAATTTGCAAAACAAAATATTGTATAATAGATTTTACTTTTCTATACATCATATCTTCTCCTCTCCATTGTAACTTTTTCAATGTTCTCCTCTCTCCATTGTAACTTTTTCAATGTTGGTGCTTTGTTTTAACAAAATCATAACTCTGGGTGACCCTTTGTTAGGTAGAGGAGCAACATTTTGTCCTCTCAATGTAGCTCAACGGAAACATTGCTTTAAAAAGGGGTTTTGTGTATTTCTCAAAATTTATATTCCACTTTGCGTATTTCTCAAAATTTATATTTCACTTTGCGTATTTCTCAAAATTCATATTACATTATACATGAAGTTTATCTACACTATCATGGAGGAAGTTTATGAACAATTTTTTTTTATGCTACATGCATTATTTTTATATACATCTATACTATTTTATTGCTTAGATCCATTACTCATAAGTGATTATTATAATTTAATTATAAATTTTATATTACATTATGTATGACTATATTTACAATGTACACTACAATAAAGGACACTACCATGAAAGACATTATATGTATGGGTATATCTACAATGTACACTACCATGGAGAAAGCTTATGAACTTTATGCTAAATACATTATGCAGTATTCTTATACATCTATATTATTTTATTGCCTAGATCCATTACTCGTTACTAGGAGGTGGTTATTATAATTTAATTATAAAATTTATACTATGTTATGCATGGGTTTATCTACACTACCATGGAGAAGCTTAGGAAGTTTTTTTTTTTTAAATGCTACATGCGTTATTATTATACATCTATACTATTTTATTACCTAGATTATACTTATTTCACTGCCTAGATCCTACTTGGAGGTGGTTATTATAGTTTAATTATATTTAAATTAGATTTTGTGTTGTCGGGGAGGCTATACCTATATCCTTGTAAGACCTTATAAATCATACCTTAGATTTTATGAGATGTCTATAATATGAAAATCGCTCATTTACACTCTTCATAAAGAAAGCATATGGAATAGACCAAGCATTACATCATGGTTATTATGGGAGAACTTACGAAGGCATAAACATTGGTATTATTATGAATTAAGGATGTTTACGGATCTTTTTGATATCATGGTGTAATTTATGATAGGTATATTATTATGGTGTAATTTATGACAGGTATATTATTATGAGTTGAGGAAGTTTTATTTTTATATTGTAATGTTGTTTATGATAGGATTGAGTTAGTTTAAGTGGTTGAGTGTTGTGAATTACAAATAGGATGTTATGAGGTCAAATCTCTGGGTTGACTACTTCTATGGATATTATGAAACTTACTCGATATCCTTGTTGAGTTAGTTGTCAAAACTACATTTTATCGAAGAAGAAAACAGTATGTATGATCTTGGAGATCATAATTTTTTAACACATACCTTCATGATTAATTTTTTAGTAAATACAACTTGAGATGCTTAAACTTGTGAATTTGTTGCATAAATTGATGTCAAGTCATGCCTTAAGGGAGCTTTGTGATGTGCTTCTAAATTGAACTTCTTTATGCACAACTAAGCTTCTTTATGAACAACGAATCTCTGTATGGCCTAAAACATGCACCTTTAGCATGGTGTGATAATATTGATAGATTATTTCTTTGACCATGGTTAATAATTAATGTAAATACTATTTGTTTTATTATCAGTTATTATTATTTAATGATTTTAGTTTCCATTTCTATTTCTCTAAGTTAGTTATGAGATTCTTTCCAAAACTGTGTTCACTCATTATGTTTCAGTGAAATATTTAATAACACTATTTAAATATATTTGAATATTTAATATTGCTATCAAATTATATTTTATTTGTGTGGTGAAAGTATATACAAAACATTCATTAAAATATGTTATATAAAAAGAACTAAAATATCACAACATTGGTGTTGAACATGTTGTCCTGCAATCAATACCACACCATGATATTTCAAATATTGACTTGGTAAGTGCATAAATTTTATTCCAATAACATACACTTGTAGAATATAACTCTAATAACTTTTTTTCTAATATTTATGTATATTAATTTATTGTTTTTGAAAGTTACCAATATTGCAAAAAGGATATAAAATTTAGGAAGGTAATAAAGTGAAAGTGTTAAATCCATAGTGTTGTTGCCAATGTTCGAAGAATTCACTTACTTTCTATAATATACGAAGTGACATTGAGTCCCGAAGATGGTAATGCAATATTATTAAGGTCACAAGTAACATCTCCCTTCAATATGAAGATTAAATAGATGGATGTAAATGTTTGAAAGCTAAGGAAGGAAGTTTCTCACTCAGTGGCCTTTGAAATATTTAGAAAAAGTAGATGATTTTCATGTACTTGTATAGTTGGGGACAACACTGATTGATGTTGTTGACTATGGTGTTGTTGAATGTATGGAGACAACATTAATCATGTACTACTAGTGGATAATTGGGAAACTCTGTATTGTACTTGGCTTTGCACGTTTATGTATATAATATTTATGTACTTGTTTATATATATTTTTATGTTTATACTTGATTATATGGATATTATTGTTAAATGTGAGTTTATGTTTATAATTTAATTTTTTTTCTAATCCACATGTGTGACGCTCATTTGATTTTATGTATAGTATTGTTTAATGCAAGTTTATTTACAAGGTTTATATGCTTTTCAAGGTTTTAGGAAGGTAATTGTTGTGAGGGTCTTACAGTGGATTACTCACATTCACAATGATAAGTCTAGGTAATGGGTAAATTTCGACTTTGTTCTAAGGAAAATTGTAGCAAATGTGTGGCAAGTGGTATCTTGCATCTTTCAGTCCAACTTTTAGTCTCTTTTTCCTATTGATTAGGTTTTGGCTCCAATAATGTAGTAGAGGTTAAGGTGGTGCTTTTTCTAGTGGAGAGAGGTTGCCATGATTCACAAATCTTAAATGAATCTTAATTAGTCATCAATTGGCTATCAACATAAAGTAGGCAACTAAAATTGGCGTTGAATTATTCATTAGGAAGGTTAAAAAGCATATGGGCAAGCTAGATTAATTCTTCAACTATCATATTTTATGTGAATTAAATGTGACTTTTGATGGTATTTCCAAAAGGGATGTGAATTCTCTAGTAGGATTACTAGAGATCAGAGAGTCTAGGGAGTTTGAGAATGATGTTTTGTCTTCTAGACAATCTTTTGTATAAGTGTTGGGTTGTTTGGTTGAATGGAAATTGTGTGTTCCTTTATACGGGTTATATTATTAACTAGCTAAAAAAGGTCAAGTCCTATTCTATAATTTCCTTATTAAGAGTTTGTTTGATATGTAGCTTATTGGCTACTTGATTTTAGTTGATATATACAAATAGTAGACTCGCTTAGATATCCACTTTCCATAGAATTTTGTTTTAGAGAATTGTCTTCAGTACTCTTCCCTTTGGTTTTAGTGTTTATAGGTGTCGTGCTAAATGTAATTTCAGTCTTTCTTTTCAAAATAAAAGAAATTACGAATTTTTTCCCCACACAAGTTCAAGGGGTTAACTCAACTAGTTTTTGCATTCAAATCCTTCTCAATTAAAAACATTAGTTTACAATGATAATTTATTAAAGATACAATCCATAAATATAAAAAAGTATCATTTAAATTTATTTAAAAAAAAACATTAGTTTACAATGATAATTTATTAAAGATACAATCCATAAATATAAAAAAGTATCATTTAAATTTATTTAAAAAAAAATTCTTGAAAAATAAATATTACAAAATACATTGTATATATACTTTACATATATAACATACATTTAATTATATTTCTTTAATTTTTTAAAAATAAAATATTAATAATAAAATATTAATAATAAAATAATATTTTTAAAATAAATTTAGTGAACTTTTATTTTTAAGATGTGTGAAAGTAAAATCTCATACATTTAATTATATTTCTTTAATTTTTTTTAAAATAAAATATTAATAATAAAATAATATTTTTAAAATAGGTTTAGTGAACTGTTATTTTTAAGATGTGTGAAAGTCAAATCTCGGTAAAAAAGATAACAAGTTTACATGAACCATTTTGACCTTCCTTCATGGTTTGGAATCCCCTTTTTCTCTTTGACACAATCATATACTCACAAAAGAGAAAAGAAATACATGATAATAGAATGATGGTGGGTAGGTATTATCTTTGAGGTTTTCAAAGTGGTCTAATGATTAAAAACATGTCTTTCATTTTAGGAGGTTATAGGTTCATCTAGAGTGGGGTAGGGTATGTACACCTCCGTAAACTTTAGCATTTAAATCATTAAATGAAGGAGGTTCCTTATCCCACAAACAAAAAAGTCTCATACACCAATTTAGTGATTGACTCAACTATAAGCTCCTCCTTCTTCTTCTTATTATCATCATCATCATCAACAACAACAACGTACTTATAAATTTACTTAACATACTTATAAGTTTACTTATGTTTTCTTTCAACTTTCTCTCCTTTCATGTATCACAATATATTCAACTAACTAGAACACAACTAAGCGTTCTAAAATGACTGGAACCCGATTAAAATTGTTTAGTTTAAAGTTGAGCTTATATTTATGTTTGGACCATATCTACCTCGCATTGTTTTCTTTGCATCCACTGTTCTTCTTACATTTTTTAAAGATTTACTTCAACTTTTCCATTGTTCTGCATTGCTATTATGGCTGCAGATACGTCGGTTCTCACCCTTCATCTCGTACTCTCATGTGGGATCTCACACAATAGAGAGGATCACCTAGGGTCTCTCTATGTGCTTGCTACGAGGCAGGGTTGTTTTCTTCTGTGCTTTGTGTCTAATAATATTTCTATTTCTATTTCTATTTCTATTTCTTATTCTTCCTCTTCCTCTTCCTATTAGACTTCTGGTTACTAGATGCCTTCCCGAATTCAGTTGCTCGAGCCCACAACCCACCTTCTCCCATCCACTCCCTACTGCTTGTACACTGCACGTCAAACTAATGCGAGTTCTTTTAAGATGTTCATATTTTGATATATGATAATGTTTTGGGTTCTAAATGATTAATTTATTAGTATTATTGATATGGTTTATGTTGTATTTTTTATTTTTTTATCTAGTCAATTAGGTATAATTTAAGTAGGTATTATATGGTTTATGTTGTATCATATATTTTTTTGTTTGATTAATTAAGGTGATTAGATGTAATTTAAGTAGTAAGTAAAAATGGTTACTCTTACATAAATTTAAATCATATTTTATAACATATTTATTTTTAATAAATTAATTGTAAATTGATTTTAATATTAACTTTATCTTTTTTAGTATATTTTATATTTATAAATTACTATTTCAATCTATTATTTTTTATCCATTGGCATATATAGTGATTTAGTCTTCACTCGCCTACAACATTCAATCGCTTCACTATGGAATTCATATCCATTCTTAAGGTCTGGGCCATTGTATTTCCTTCAAGTTGCACAACATTGATTCTTCCTCATTAGGTGTATGTTTTAACTTACGAGACTTGCATGAGGAAGTGTTCTCCTTTTCAAATTTAGGTTTAA
>JASDQU010408159.1:0-10726 GCA_032191745.1 Picea mariana
TAAATCATTGTCTAAAAAGTAAAACATGATTCCATACATCTCATTGTGACTAACATTTCCATTGCATTATGATGAACATTTCCATTGCATTGTGACTACCATTGCATTATTATGAACATTTCCCTATGTCGCATTCTGACGAACATTTTCAAACGTCGCAATGTGACGACCATTTACCAATGTTGCATTGTGACAAATGTTTCCCATCGTCACAATGTGACGAACATTTCCCTTTTGTTATCAATGTCCTTAGGAAAAATATAAATCATTGTCTAAAAAGTAAAACATGATTCCATACAGGTCATTGTGACTAACATTTCCAGCCTCTTGACAATATGTATGATTTAGACTTTGTTGTCTGTGCACCAAAGTGTTTGGCAATTGTTCGCTCATGGGACCTACTAGGTGTGAACTTTATATATTTATTATATAAAGATAAAGTCAAGGTCATTTTTATAATGGAAATTAATGTGAGAATTGGTATTCTTGGCCCATCCAAATTATCAAATCAATGGATAGAGAACAACTCAAGTTGATGGGATTTATTCATATTATTTTTTTAATTTTAAATAAAGTTAATATTATATTGAATTTGATTGGTTTTTGACAATGATCGGTATGGACTTTTTTTTGAAGTATTATTTTTAAAACTTTGAAACTTCCTTAATTTTTAAATGAAATAGGTTTTTAAAATAAAATATACAAATTTATTTTTAAATGAAAAACTATAAAAACTTAACTTTCTAAAGAATCTTTTATATTCTTTGCAAGAGGTCTCCACATAAATTTATATAGTCCATAATATTCATTTATAAATGGGGAAATATAATTATAAAACTGCTCCAATTTTAAAAAACATATAAAAATGGTTGAATTAAATAATAGATTAGAATCTTAAAAATTAATTAAAAAATTTGTGACCTTTTTTTGACTATTTGTCAACTTTTTCATTCAACTCTATAAAGATACACAAGTGGAAAAATTATTAGGTTGATTTTCCAAAGGTCTAAGTATTGTATCGTGAATCTCATTAACAAATTGTATCCATTTTACCATTAAGGAAGAATCTCCATGTCTATGAAATTCAGAGAAGTTGACATAGATTTTCTTTAACTTCTTATCTATTAAATGTTAAAGAGAAATAAAATAAACCCCAATTTGTGGGTGAAAAAAATTCATTTAATATGATACTTTATCCTTATATATATAGTAGAGTAATAGTGGTTTTTAGAACAATGAAAGATAAACCAATTACTAAGAAGGTGATGCTCTTCCCTAACCTTTACCAAAAGATGTTATGGTATGGATTATTTATGTTGGTAGATGGAATGACTTGGAATCGACGTCCCCCTACATTGATAATCCATATACATCATCGATGGAAATATTATTATAATCCATATTACTACATTTATAATAATGAGTTAATACATTATTATAAAGTATTAGTAATATATTATAATGTATTAGTAATATATTAATATTTTAATAATGTATAGATACTTTTTTAATATATTAATTCTTTAATATTAATGTTTTAGTATATACTATTATAATTTATTAGGTAATGTATTTGTTTGTGTTTTATTACTACATTTATAATAATGAGTTAATACATTTCTATAATGTATTAGTAATATATTAATATTTTAATAATATATAGATACTTTTTTAATGTATTATTTCTTTATTATTAATGTTTTAATGTTTTAGTATCAATATTTATGTTTTATTTATAAAATATTTAATACATTAATATATTTAATATATTAATACATTTATATATTAATGATGTTTTACTAATATATTAGTATATTAATACATTAATGTATTAATATATGAATAATGTTTTACTAATGTATTAATATATTAATTAGTAATAATGCTTTAATGTATTAATGATGTTTTAATATATTAATGCATTAATGTAATAATACATTAATGGACCCGGATAGGGTGACACGACACTCTGAGTTGGTGACACTTGGACACACACTCAGAGCAGACTTAAGAGTTGATTTAACTGCGGATGGAAGCCACCCACGCATTAGCATTAACAATGGGGGCCGGCCATCGCAGGGATAATACGAATGTGAAGTTCCCTCGCGCGACCATTTACTCCTCTCGCGAGTTCAGTCCGGTCATGGATTCGGAAGGACAGTGTTTAATGGAGCCTAGTTATGAATTGGATATGATATTTGCTCGCTCGTTCACCATTTCTTCCATGCGTTTTGATGTGGCATTCTAGAGCTCCGTGTTCTGGGAGAAAATTCGGCTGAGACGTTTTGTTCAGGACCTGTACTGGTTGTTGTTCTTGTTGGGGACTTCTAGTCTTGTGCGGCTTTCTCTTGTTCCCTGCACTTACCACCTGGTTTCAATGGTTCGTGAGCGCGCCAGGTCTCGTCGGGGCTCATCCTGGGAAGCTCACAGGGAGCAGCGTCGCAGGAAGCAGGAATTGGAGAGAGCTCTGTCCTTGGCATCCTCAATTCTCCGCAGAAGAGCTCGTGCAGAGAGGCGAAGGCTGCTCGACACCATCGCCGAGCAGAAGGCTGGTTGTAGCAGGGATGGGTTGATTTCTAGCGTGCGTAATGAAAGGGATGTCGAGCCTGAGGTCGAGCTGCCCACATGCATCATAGAGGAGGACCTGTCTATAGGTGACCTGCCATGCATTGAGGTGCCACGAGCTATGGAGGTCCCCGTTCGCGCCTCACAGAGTGCTAACGACATCCCAGGCTGTCCAATTGAAGAAATTCCTTGGCAGGACGAACTGCCATCGTTTCAAGCTGAGAAACCCACGGACAATAAGGTTAGCGAGGAGTAGAAGAAGACTGTGGTTGATCTGGATGAGGAAATGGATTCGGGAACTGCTCCCCGCAGTGGCTTGGATGGTGGCATGCATGACTTTCTTCTTAGCGACGAGCACCTGGCCTTAGTCTTCGAGTTACGTAGCCACCTGGCCGACATGGAACTCAAAACGCTCCTCATGAGCCAGCATTTAGATATCCTCCTCAGCGCGTTCTCCGGAGCTCCAGCTCAGCATAAGTGTCCCATGTGCGCTCAGGAGTTTTCTATTCCAGCAAGGCACACCTGGCAGGCGAGGGATGGTGACGGCGCTCCAGATGCTTAGGTTTTACTGTTTCCTGGCTTTGTTTAATGTTTTTTTACTTTATGAACTCTTGTACCTTTAGCACCTGTCCTGGTTTCCTTCGGGCAGGACAGGGGCTTCTCAGTTATATGTATTACTGCTAAAACTGCTATTAGCCCCTTAGTCATACTGGTTTTCGACAGTATTACCGGCAGTATTTTTTGGTGGTTTTTAGCCTTGACTATGTATTTTTGTCTAAGTTCTGTGCTTATCTAATATAGAAGGTACTACTCTTTTTTATTTTAAAAAAATAATAATAATACATTAATGTATTTAATACATAAATGTATTAATGTTTTTAATACATTAATATATTTAATTTGTTTAATGCATTAATGTATTTAATACATCAATATATTTAATACATTAATGTATTTAATATATTAATGCTATTAATACACTAATGTACTAAAACATTAAAGTATTAATTTATTAATATATTAATGTATTAAATACATTAATATAATATATTAATGTTTAATACATTAATGCATTAATACATTAAAAAATTAAACCATTATTACTAATTAATACATTAATATATTAATGTATTAAACATTAATGCATTAAAGCATTATTAATACATTAATGTATTATTACATTATTACTAATTAATACATTAATATATTAATACATTATTACTAATTAATGTATTAATTAATACTAATTAATACAATAATGCATTAATATGTTAATGTATTAATACATTAAAGCATTAAAATAATAATAAATTAAAACATTATTATTAATTATTAATTAATACATTAATTAATTAATGTATTTAATGTATTAATGTTATTTCAGGCATGGCCATCGTCAACTAGCAACAACCATATTTATATAAAAAGTGGTTGATATAAGTCAATCAGCCTCATTAATTTAAAAAAGGTGAAAAATGGGACCCATCGATGTGTATCAACCACTTTTTACATAAATGTAGTTGTTGCTAGTCCATACAATAAATGACAATAAAAAAACAAACAATGATTACCTTTTTACAAATCGGAGAGAGGCCGTGCGCAAACTGATTGTAGGGGGGAAATTAGATGTTTAAAACTGTGTGTGGGTTGTTTGATTGCCAATTTTGACCATACGGCCATGAATTAAGATTTTGCAGGCCGAAATTTCGATCGTACGATGGTTGCTAGAAGATATGAAAAAATGAATGAGAAGCTAGTAGCGAATGATGGAATTTGGTGAGGCGATCAAACAGGCATTACAGATGTCGGGCCGATCACTACCGAAATTCGGCCACTGGGATGTCAATGATCCAGCGACGGGCGAAGGATTCACCGTAATATTTAACAAAGAAGCACACACGGACAACACGTCCACGGTTCCACAGTTTTGCAGGGATCGAACACACCAACGCAGCGAACTACAGCTCGCACCCTCATATCGCACCAAGAGACGGTGAATATATATATATATATATATATATATATATATATATATATAGAACAATGAGGAACTGAGACAACAAACACTTCACAGTCGTAGCACACAAGTCGGTGTAGTCACAGGGCTCAATCCGCCGTGACAAATCATAGTGATAACAGATCACAGTTCTCTCACATCGCAGTAATATGACGAACATTACTCCCACTTGCGATCACACAGCATGAACTATGCACACAACAATAGTCAACACTCCACAAAGGTGCAACACGCAGCTGTATATACCACTTTGACAACGATACACCAAAAAAATTAGTTATGGCAAGCAGCACGCAGCAACACGTAGTAAACTGGTGCGATCAACAATTATCAGAGCCTAAGGGACAACAACAACGAACAACACTCCTTCTAGCGTCAAGGAACAGCGAACAACTCCAGTGATTGCAGCAATCGTGCAAATAACAGAAGCACTCAGCACAACATGTAGCACGTAGCTACAACAACATCACACATTCAACTTGCAGCTCGACGAACACAGCGAGCACAACAACAGTGGGGGCTTCTTCCAGTGGACGACAACTTTTTACCTAGCGCTCTGATACCAAATTACAAAACAGAGATCAATTGATCTCAATCACAGTGAGGTCACAAAGTGCACATCACAAGTGAGACTACATTCACAAATTCAATGTTTTATTTCATACATATTTATAAGTTAGGATAGTCACTAACAATATCTTAAATTGATAAATCTCAAAATCACTCATTATCTAAAATAAAAATCTGTTTTAACTATTCTCATTACCTAAAATAAAAATTTATTTTGACTATTTCCTAACTATGTCATTTCACCATTATTATTAAAAAAACATTATTATTGAAAAAAAAAAAACATGAATACATCTTTTACCCTTTGTCACAAACAGAATAAGTGACACTCAAAACATTAAAGGGTGATATTAATGCAAGTACAAAAAGAGTTTCATGCCAATTGCATAAAAGATTACCTAAAATATTGGGATGGGAGATCAAGGTAATAGGATGGACAACTGTGAGTACTCTACAATAGAATTCACAATTTAGAATGGAACGGAACGTCTCATTTTTTTTTTGGTAAAAGAGAAAAATATTAATGTTGATAACTTAAAAAAAAATTAATAATAAGTGAAATTAATAATAACATTTCTTATATTTGTTTCTTAGAAATATCTTAATTAATAGCTCTATGTAATTTAAGGTGAAAAGTTAAAATAATTATAAAACATATAAAAATTGTAACAATGTATTATTGTACATAGCTTAAAATCAAAATAGAAATAAGAGTGGCTACTCCATGTGTTTAAAAGTTGAAGTAGAATTGAACAAATTTAGGTATTAGTAACTATTGACAATGTCACAAGTGTAAATTGAAGTTTTCAAAATGTTCTTAAAATAAATAAATTGATGAATAAAAAATGTGACATATTATTCTTTATAACACTCCAAAGTATAAGTGAACTAGAACACATTAATTACGTGTTTGGATTGTAAGGAGGTAGGGGATCAAGGATTATATCCCACCCAAGAGTATAAGGAGGTAAGATGTATAAAAAACTCTCTTTAGTGGGGTAAGCTTTATTCTTCTATTTAATGGCAACCTTGGGTTAGGTGAGAAGGGGTAATGTAGGTAAATCCACTTGTTTGTTACTTGCTTGAGGTGAGAGTACAACTATTAAGCATCTAAGAATGATAGTGTGGAGGTTTACAAGCTCAAATAGTAGCTTTGGAGGGGTGGCTTACAAGGCTTACCGAAACAAGTAGTCATTGCTTTCTTAGTGGAATAGGATTATCCCTTTCAATTGGATAGATTATTTTAAGGAAATATTTCCATAGAAGGACAGATTATTCCAATGAGATATTTTCTCCATAGAAGGAAGTGGATTCTCTCAGAGAAGAAGGAAGTTTATTCCCCTGAAGGCACCTCATTCTCAGAACCCAAAGCAACTAGCTAAAGGGAAAGAATATTTGAGTTAGTGGATTAAAGGGAAAGAATATTTGAGTTGGTGGATTAATGGTTAGAGGGTGTGTTGATTAGTAGGTAAATGGTGAGGGGGTTAGTAGATTAGTGGTTGAGGCTATTTTGGATTATATGGGTTACTTATTAATGGTTTATGATAGTTGATTGAAATTAATGAATTAGTAGATCATGTTTAACTTAAATTTATAAAGTTAATATGCTAAGATCTAATAAATTGAGTTAATAAATTATTTGTATTCTTAACAATGAAACTTTATAACAACCATATAATTTTTCACTATTCAACTATGCATACTCTTCACTACTTTCTAATAAATTATTCATAATTTATTATGAATAATAAATTATTCTTAATAATTATATTAATGATTAAATAAATCTACTCAAATGATATTATGATGACTATAAATATACATATATAGTCCCTAAGTAAATCTTTCTATATCAATTTTATAATCAAAATTAATATGTTATAACATTTATTTAACTTAAAATTTGATAACATAACTAAATACACTTATAATTATAAATACATATATAGTCTCTAGGTAAATCTTTCTATATCAATTTTATAATCAAAATTAATATGTTATAACATTTATTTAACTTAAAACTTGATAACATAACTAAATACACATATAATTATATTTATTGAATAAAATATATCTTACAAAATATAACAATAATGTTTATATTAGTATTGGCAGTGGCCATTAATAACAACGTTGGGCCATTAAGGTCATAGGCATTAACCAATGAAAGGTTTTATTAGCATATCCTTTATGACTTCTTTTGTATAGTGCAACTTACTAACTAAGTTTTAATTCTACGGATATAATGAATGTGGATATAATCGATGTGGTGCAAGGGTGGAATTAGATTTATAATGAATGTGGATATAATCGATGTGGTACAAGGGTACAATTAGATTTATAATGAATGTGGATATAATCGATATGGTAGAATTAGATTTAATAAAGGCTTGTTTTAAGGAATTTTTATTAGATTTATGATGAATGTGGATATAATCGATATGGTAGAATTAGATTTAATAAAGGCTTGTTTTAAGGAATTTTTATTTATTATAGTGTTAGGATTTTATAAATGTTTTAAAATTTAAAAATAATATTTTTATAAATGTTTTAAAATTCAAAATAAGAAAATATCTAATGATGATGATGGAAGTAAAAAGTATTAAAAATATTAAAGTTTTTAAATAAAAGTAGTGATAAATAATTTTATAATATAATATATTTTAAGTTTTTTAATAAAAAATATGATAAATTATTTTACAATATAATTAAAATTATTTTTTTTGTTAAATTATAATGTTAGTGAAAATTAATTTAAGAATTTATAAATTAATATAAAATTAATAAAATTAAACTCAAAACCAATTATAATATAAAATATTAAAATCATATAAAATAATTATTTCAAATTTTAAATTAAAAAAACCATAAATAATTTTATAATATAATTAAAATTATTATTTTTTAAATTATAAAATTAAAATTTATAAATTTATAAACTAATATAAAATTAATAAAATTAGACTCCAAACCAATTACAATATACTATGACTATGGCATAGTAATAGATTAACCATTATAAACAAAACCCACATTTAATAACCCTATGCATATGTATGTCCTTAATAAAACTTAGTGCATGCTCGAAGTGAAAACTCAAGACACCTCCTTCATGTCTTTAATACCCTCTCCATACTTAGATTGACTATGAAATTTACGATGCATATCTCAATGTACAATATTTAAATATCATAGAATAGGGTAATAATACATACTCTTGTTAATTTTGATTATAACCTTTTTTTCATTTTAATTTTGATATTAATTTAAATATTTATTTTATAGTTATATTTATTTAATATCTACAATAATTTTAATATTTCAAATTTTTATGATGATGATTAATGTCTATTAAGATTGAATTGGTTTATCAGATCTTAAGAGGGTAAGTGATTACTTGTGATTCTTTAGAATTTTATTTATGTGTTAGAAAAGTATTAAGAAAAGCTTTCCAAGATTATCATACTTTTCTTGAGTTAAGAGGTTAGGAAGGTTGGTAGTGTGATAAATATTTTGAAAATGAGATATAATATGGGTATAGACTTGACAGTCTAAGAGAAAGTGCTTTTCATCTTTAACCTTCTTAGTGTCACAAAGGTGACACACTCTTTCATCCCATGAGGTTTTAAGAATTGACCAAAGTCGAGTTTCACTATGGAGCTACTGAGAATTTGTTCTTATCTTAGCAATGCTTATTTTTTTCTTTACACTTGGCAAAACAGATAGATAATTTTGATCTTCTAGATTATGGTTGATTACATCTTTATAATACCTTAATTTTCTTTTTTCCTCTAACTCTTTATCATACCATATTTTTTCCTTAAATTTTGATTTGACTTTTTTTTTAATAGTATCTTTATTCTGCAAAATGGTTTCTTCCATGATTCCCCAATAGTTTAGCCAAGACCGGGTGTCTTTATGCCATCCTCACTTGAGTTGATGGTGGTTACTAGTCATAGTCATGCTCTCAATGAGGGCGAAGCTTGTTTCTAAGAGGAGGATGAGATAGAGCGTATTTCCTTTAATTTTGAGATTATAAATTATAAAAAAAAAATTGTATTTTCTCTATTTATTTAATTATATTTATTTAATACTTAAAATAATTTTAATATTTCAAAACGTTTTATAAATTTTGTGAACATTTTCTCCGTTATTAATTCATATTTATTAAATAAAATTTATATTTATTAAATAAAATCTATATTTATTATAGACTAATCAACTCATACACATTATATTATAAATTATTTGTAATAAAAATACTCATACACGATCAAGATTTTATATTATAAACTATAACTAAATCACTAATCAAAGAAACAAAACAATATTACTAAATACATACACATTTTCATACCTATTATATTATAAATTATTCTAAATTATATTCAATCATTACAACTCAAAAATAATATTAAATATTTATGCATTTACCACTGAATTAAGTGATCCTAAAAAACCAGCATATTTTTAATCAAAATTAAATTTTAAATAGTAGGAAAAGTCTTAATGTTCTCACATGACCAACATAATAACATCGTAAAGTTGAAAAAGGGTTCAGATATATACCTTTTTTCCTTATGATAATACATAATAAACTCATAACATATATTGATTGAAGGGAATATTTTATCGACTTTACTAACTAAAACTAAAACAGTGATCTTATATCCAAAAATGTTGGAATTCATAAAAAGAAAAAATGAGTTTTTCATTAATTTAAAGGATCGTAGTCTCAGAGGTGTAGGACAGTCGGTGACGGAGTGTATTGTTAAGCCACTCCATGATGTTAAAGTTATCGGTTCGAAACCTGCGAGGACAAAAAATCCAACCATGTTAAGGGTTGGTGTGGCTCAAGTCGGGTGCGATCCCCGGGTGATTTTGACGGCTTAGATGCCCCTGAGTAGCGGTTTCTCAAGCCACAGGTTAATCACGTAGCCAATAGGTCCCCCGCACAAATTAACAAACAAAAAAAAAATTTAAAAGATCATAAATAAAAATGCTAATAGTTTCTAATATATCGCTAATAGTTTCTCATAGAGGTTTTTAATAAACTGAATAATATCCAAAATTCTTAACATTAAATGTTTTTTAATAAACTTTGAATAATATAAAAAAATCTTAATATTCTCCTCGAAATGACCAAAAAATAACTTCGTAACATGAAGTTGAACAAAGGTTAATTGTTTTCCTTCTTTAAAATTTGTCGTTATGTATAATTTGCGAGGAGGAGCCCTTCGGTATGTACTGTAATTAATCCGGATGCTGATTTGCACCTCGGTATCATAACGACAGAGTAAAAATTAATGATATAGTAAAATTCAATTTTAAATTGGTATTATATAATATTTTATGATAATATGTGTGGAAATTTAATAGTCTTTTTTTCTATAAACACAAAATTCATTTCAGTTATATATAACATTTAATTATAGATTTATATAAATTAATTTAATTATAGATTTATATAAATTAATGATATGAATTTATGCATTATGTATTAAGAGGGATTAATACTGGTAAGATTTTCCTCATGTTTTAAATGTTATATATCACTTTTATATTTAGCATTTA
>JASDQU010408170.1:0-10576 GCA_032191745.1 Picea mariana
GGGAAAGAGTAGTATTCTGTCACAGTTTGTTCCAGATCCAGGTGGATCTGGGGAGATTGGTCTGTGTCCGCACTCACGAATTTATCCTTGAACACTAAGCATAAGAGATACTCCACCACCAGGATTCAAATGGGTCCTCGTCTGTAATAACTGTAAATATTTTTATTGTTTCGAGTGTTTAACATGTTGTATAAAGTCTAGTCCTGCTTGTATAAATATCCTCAACAAGTGGATACAGTCATATAACCACTTTACTTCATATTATAATTATTTCAGAGTAAGCCATAATATGGCAAGAGGAGTCATCACAGGAGGTCCAATGCAAGGACAGGGTTACATAATTCTTTATACTCCATGCATCTCCTATGAAGATTATTGCAAAATAATGTTGCAGACAAAGTTCGATAGTTCGTACTGGATACTTTTTGAATGCTCAACATTCAAAGATTCACATCTATGGTGGTCTGGTTGGTTGTACCTATTATTCTGGACTTACTATCCCAGAGATATTCTTTTCTTTGGCAGTAGTAAAGATGCATTTAAACATTGGTTCAAAGAAGAAGTCGAGGAAGCAGCTCACTATGAAGGATGGCGTGTTTTCAATTTATCATTCCAAGGAAGTGAGCTTAATTATGAAAAATTTGAACCTCCTCATCCTCAAACTTATAAAGTTACCAGTGATTATTATGGTGATTTGTGTGTCCCAGAAGATGAACTCATACCAGCTATGCAAGGATCATCCTTTTATAATTGTTTCAGTGGACTACCTCCATTTTCTGACATACATAGCTCTCCACCGAACAGTCATTTTGATTATGACAGTAATGACTCATTCGACTCTATTACTGAGCATAATATTATTAATAGGATGGAAGCATGATGGACCCCTCAGTTCAATTTTGTAATAATAATGTATTGATCCCTTTCACGTCTATCGGGCCGACAGCGGTGTCCCGTCAGTTCCGTGGGTTCCTGTAGAACTCCACTGTGTATGTAGGAGATGTCAGTTTGTCATATCCATAAGATTGTGTATCTTTATCTATGGTCTGTCATTCCGTAAAAGTTGGTATGGGTCCCCATATGGCCAAGACTTTAAGGGACGAGATAACAGCTGTAGTCCACAGCTGCCCCATCCACTTGAAGGAATCTTGCTTTTTTAACATACAATTGCACCACAAACTAAAACTAGCAGAGAAAAAAGTACAGTTAAATTTACAGAACCTATGAAAGAAGTACATCTAGCTGATGAAGATTCTTTAGATAATACTACTTTTTATCTAGAAGAATCTGTGAGAGAAAAAGAAGCTATAATAGCATATTTATGGAAGATCTTAAAACTACAAAAGGAAGAATTGAACTTTCTTAAGAATAAAAGAGATGAAAAATTAGAAAAAGAAATGTTTAATCAGGATACAAAAATTGAACCATATGAATCCAAACAAATGAATGGATTAGATGATAGATTGGTCATTTCTGTAAATCTCAAAGTCCAAGGATATCTGCAATATACCATTGATGTGCAATTGGACACAGGAGCCATGAACTCTTGTGCAAAGCATGGAGCCATACCTTCCTATTATTGGCAACCCATTGACATATCTTTCAGAGCAGTCAATAAGTCTGAAATAAAAATCAAATATATTGCCCCAGACTTTCCAATATTGATTCAAGAAGCCAAAGTAGCAGTAACACTCTATTGTTATGATACTGGAGAAGATATCTTACTAGGACAGGATTTTGTAAATAAGTGTTTGCCTTTTGTTATAGGAAGTGATTTTGTACAGATCACAGTTTTGGGTAAATCCATAAAAATATCCAGTAAATCTTCTTATGTTACAAGGATAGAAGTGAAACAGACTCTCCAAGATATAGAAAAATCTATTGATAGCCTAGTTCGAATCCAAAAAATTATTGGTCATACTGAAAAACATGAAATGGATATGATCAAGGATGTTAAGGATAAAATCGAACAAAATTGTACTTCAGAACATCCTAATGCATTTTGGACTAGAGAGCAGTATTTTGTTAGCTTGCCTTATAAAGAAGATTACGCTCTGAAACCTCAAAGAGCATCTACAAATCGCATGTCTCCTACAGAATGTGAGTATTGTCAGAAACAAATACTAGAACTCTTGGAAAGGAAACTTATAGAAACCAGTAGAAGCCTCTGGGCTTGTCCTGCTTTCTATGTTAATAAGCATAGCGAACAAAAGAGAGGTAAACCAAGGATGGTAATTAATTACAGAGCTTTAAATGAATCTTTTCTTCCCATAAGGTTCCCTCTGCCATCAAAAGATTTGTTATTTTCCAAGATTGGCAAGTGTAACGTCTTCAGCAAGTTCGATTTGAAATGTGGTTTCTGGCAAATAGGAATCATACCAAAAGACAGATATAAGATAGCTTTTGTTGTCCCTAATGGCCAGTACTAGTGGAGAGTAATGCCATTTGGTTTGAAGAATGCTCCATTTGAATTCCAAAAAAGAATGGATGATATCTTCAAACATTTATCTTTTGTTATTGTATATATTGATGATCTTCTTGTTTGTTCTGTAGATAGCAGAGCACATGTACAACACTTAAAGATTGTTTATGATCTATTGTTTAAACATGGTTTAGTGCTCAGTAAGTCAAAACTTTGTTGGGCACAAACAAAGATTGAATGTCTTGGATTGATCTTGTCAAAAGGAGAAGTTGAATTACAAGATCATGTCTTGAAGAAATTATCAGAATTCCCTGATGAAATTCTAGATCAGAAACAACTACAAAGATTTCTTGGTTGTCTAAATTATATCCGACAATTCTATGAAAACCAAGCTAAGGATGTCAGGATATTACAGAAACGTCTCAGTAAAGTTATGCCATGGAATTCTATGATGACGACTGTCGTTCAAATCATTAAACAGAAGATACAGAATTTGCAAAAGATACACCTTCCAGATATGGCCTTACAACTCATACTCGAGACCGATGCCTCCAATGACACTTGGGCTGCAGTACTAATGCAAAAGAGTGGTCCCAAGTTAGAAGAAGTGTGCATATACACTTCTGGATGCCTTTCAGATACAGAATATAGATATCCTTCCTCTCATAAATAAATTCTTGCAGTTAAAAATGGAATTAAAAAATTCAGACTGTTTTTAAAACTTGTACATTTTATTGTTAGAACAGATCTGAAACATATGAAAGGATTGTTATCTAATCAACGTCTACTGGAACAAGGAACAACAAAATTTTGAGATGGAGTCTCTGGCTTGATGGATTTGATTTTGAAATACATTACAAGTCGGGTAAAGACAATTGCATTGCTGATCTATTAACATGAGAAGTTGCCCTTCGAAGAGATCAGATAATCAAATGGCTTCATCCTCCCTAAGCATAAGAGATACTCCACCACCAGGATTCAAATGGATCCTTGTCTGTAATAACTGTAAATATTGTTATTGTTTCAAGTGTTTAACATGTTGTATAAAGTCCAGTCCTGATTGTATAAATATCCTCAGCAAGTGGATACAGTCATATAACCACTTTACTTCATATTATAGTTATTTCAGAGTAAGCCATAATATGGCAAGAGGAGTCATCACAGGAGGTCCAATGCAAGGAAAGGTTTACATAATTCTTTATACTCCATGCATCTCCTATGAAGATTATTGAAAAATAATGTTGCAGACAAAGTTCGATAGTTCGTGCTGGATACTTTTTTAATGTTCAACATTCAAAGATTCACATCTATCGTGCTCTGGTTGGTTGTACCTATTATTCTGGACTTACTGTCCCAGAGATATTATTTTCTTCGATAGTAGTAAAGATGCATTTAAACATTGGTTCAAAGTAGAAGTCGAAGAAGCAACTCACTATGAAGGATGGTGTGTTTTCAATTTATCATTCCAAGGAAGTGAACTTAATTATGAAAAATTTGAACCTCCTCATCCTCAAACTTATAAAGTTACCAGTGATTATTATGGTGATTTGTGTGTCCCAAAAGATGAACTCATACTAGCTATGCAAGGATCACCCTTTTATAAGTGTTTCAGTGGACTACCTCCATTTTCTGACATACATAGCTCTCCACTGAACAGTCATTTTGATTATGACAGTAATGACTCATTCGACTCTATTACTGAGCATAATATTATTAATAGGATGGAAGCATGATGGACCCCTCGGTTCATATTTTTTAATAATAATGTATTGATCCCTTTCATGTCTAACGGGCTGACAATGGTGTCCCGTCAGTTTCGTGGGTTCCTGTAGAACTCCACTGTGTATGTAGGAGACGTCAGTTTGTCATATGTATAAGATTGTGTATCTTTATCTATGGTATTTCATTCCGTAAAAGTTGGTATGGGTCCCCATATGGACGAGCCTTTAAGGGACGAGATAACAGCTATAGTCCACAGTTGCCCCATCCACTTGAAGGAATCTTGTTTTTTTAACATACAATTGCCACTTCTTGTCTACCGGCAACCTATTAATTTTGTATAAATAAACCTCTTCGAGTCTCATTTTTTACATTGGAGAAAGAGATTCTGAGAGTTTCTGAGAGTTTAGTCTGTGTCTAAGAGCAGTTTGTATCCTCTTCGCTCTCCTTCGGGAACTTGCGAACGAAAAACACTGATCTTGCTTGTAAACATGTGTGTCACTCTGTGAGTTTCTATATGTAGTATCCTACTCTGGTAAATTGCTATCAGAGCCATTTTGTAAAAAGTCTGCTCATGAATATAAAGAAGTTTGCTTGAAGTGAGTTTTATCTGATACGAGCCTTGTGTCTGGAATATATGATTACGAGATGTGTAAATGCTACATGGTGAGTGAAGTGATCATTTAACTGTGGTCTCCAGTAGTTGTTGTAGGACAGTAAGACAGCCATTAAAGCCGAAGGAAGGCATGGAGTGTTGCATAGTCCTTTTCCCATAGTAAGTTTGATCTTACCACTTACTATATTTACTTGCCTGTAATCTTAAGTATATTGTCAGAAGTTGCAGTAGTAGATGATGGCTTCGCAGAACAACAAATCTTCTTATGATCTTTCAGCAGATGTTAAGTATAAGCCTAGTAAATGGTACAAACATTTCTTAAGTCAGTCTTCTTCATCTACGTCTCTTTATAATACTAGACTAGTTGCTCAAGAATATGAGCCCGATGTTAATTGGCGTATGCCAGAAATAGAACCGTCTAAAATATATGATTTACCTATGTTTAAATTCCGTGCCTCCACAGTCATCCGTTATTGTTCTCATAATGTGCCTTTGTCCCTTGGGCAATCTGTCTATCAAATTCATTTAATAGAACAATCTGATATAGATTGGGGTCTTGAACATGGCTTTAAATATGTCCATCTTGGTTTAATACAGTTCGGAATTAATCCTTTAGTCCGACCTGGCCTTAATACCTATGTTCTTAATTGTATAATAGATTCTCGGCATAATCATTTCTCAGATGCTCAAATCTCTGGATTTCAAGCTCCCTTACATAATGACCCTGTTTGGTAATCTGCCCTTCCCAGATTTCAAGTGTCTCTCACCGACCCTTATATTTCTACTCTTCTACAAGCCTATGTCCAGTTCTCAGGTTTTGACATGGCTGAAGCTTTTGATATTGCCCAGCTGCATACAACCACTTGTCTCTGTTTTGTCTCCACAACAATGCCAACACTTGATCTTAAATTACTCAAACGCGCTACCTCAAAAAGCGTGGTGGTTGGTCTCGGAAATGTCTCCCCTCTTACATTAGGTTTTGCTAAGCTTTCTGCAATTGAAGAATGGTCAGCAGACTATGAGCCTATTTCATCCAGAATCACTCCCCCTATGGCTCAGGAGTTAAAAATTGAACAAAATGCTTTCGGAAGAAATGTATTGAAAATAGGAAGATCCCAGAGCACAAGAAAGTCCCTTATGATCCAGCCAACTCTAATGAACATGCCTCGTTCAACAGAGAAAACATAGAGTCTGCACCTATAAGTAACATTAAACACCATTGTCAGCCCGTTAGACATGAAAGGGATCAATACATTATTATTACAAAATATGAACCGAGGGGTTCATCATGCTTCCATCCTATTAATAATATTATGCTCAGTAATAGAGTCGAATGAGTCATTACTGTCATAATCAAAATGATTGTTTGGTGGAGAGCTATGTATGTTAGAAAATGGAGGTAGTCCACTGAAACACTTATAAAAGGGTGATCCTTGCATAGCTAGTATGAGTTCATCTTATGGGACACACAAATCACCATAATAATCACTGGTAACTTTATAAGTTTGAGGATGAGGAGGTTCAAATTTTTCATAATTAAGCTCACTTCCTTGGAATGATAAATTGAAAACACACCATCCTTCATAGTGAGCTGCTTCTTCGACTTCTTCTTTGAACCAATGTTTAAATGCATCTTTACTACTTCCGAAGAAAAGAATATCTCTGGGACAGTAAGTCCAGAATAATAGGTACAACTAATCAGACCACCATAGATGTGAATCTTTGAATGTTGAGCATTCAAAAAGTATCCAGCACGAACTATCGAACTTTGTCTGCAACATTATTTTGCAATAATCTTCATAGGAGATGCATGGAGTATAAAGAATTATGTAAACCTGTCCTTGCATTGGACCTCCTGTGATGACTCCTCTTTCCATATTATGGCTTACTCTGAAATAACTATAATATGAAGTAAAGTGGTTATATGACTGTATCCACTTGCTGAGGATATTTATACAAGCAGGACTGGACTTTATACAACATGTTAAACACTTGAAACAATAACAATATTTACAGTTATTACAGATGAGGATCCATTTGAATCCTGGTGTTGGAGTATCTCTTATGCTTAGGGAGGATGAAGCCATTTGATTTTCTGATCTCTTGGAAGGGTAGCTTCTCTTGTTAATAGATCAACAATGCAATTATCTTTACCCGGCTTGTAATGTATTTCAAAATCAAATCCATCAAGCCAGAGACTCCATCTCAAAATTCTGTTGTTTCCCTATTCCAGTAGACATTGATTAGATAACATTCCTTTCATATGTTTCAGATCTGTTCTAACAATAAAATGTACATGTTTTAAAAACAGTCTGAATTTTTTAATTCCATTTTTAACTGCAAGAATTTCTTTATGAGAGGAAGGATATCTGGATTCTGTATCTGAAAAGCAGCCAGAAGTGTATATGCACACTTCTTCTAACTTGGGACCATTCTTTTTCATTAGTACTGCAGCCCAAGTGTCATTGGAGGCATCAGTCTCGAGTATGAGTTGTAAGGCCATATCTGGAAGGTGTAGCTTTGGCAAATTCTGTATATTCTGTTTAATGATTTGAACGACAGTCGTCATCTTAGAATTCCATGGCATAAATTTACTGAGACATTTCTGTAATATCCTGACATCCTTAGCTTGGTTTTCATAGAATTGTCGGATATAATTCAGACAACCAAGAAATCTTGTAGTTGTTTCTGATCTAGAATTTCATCAGGGAATTCTGATAATTTCTTCAAGACATGATCCTGTAATTCAACTTCTCCTTTTGACAAGATCAATCCAAGATATTCAATCTTTGTTTGTGCCCAACAAAGTTTTGACTTACTGAGCAGTAAACCATGTTTAAACAATAGATCATAAACAATATTTAAGTGATGTACATGTGCTCTGTTATCTACAGAACAAACAAGAAGATCATCAATATATACAATAACAAAAGATAAATGTTTGAAGATATCATCCATTCTTTTTTGGAATTCAGATGGAGCATTCTTCAAACCAAATGGCATTACTCTCCACTGGTACTGGCCATTAGGGACAACAAAAGTTGTCTTATATATGTCTTTTGGTACGATTCCTATTTTCCATAAACCACTTTTTAAATCGAACTTGTTGAAGATGTTACACTTGCCAATCTTGGAAAATAACAATTCTTTTGATGGCAGAGGGAACCTTATGGGAAGAAAAGCTTCATTTAAAGCTCTATAATTAATTACCATCCTTGGTTTACCTCTCTTTTGTTCGCTATGCTTATTAACATAGAAAGAAGGATAAGCCCAGGGGCTTCTACTGGTTTCTATAATTTTCCTTTCCAAGAGTTCTAGTATTTCTTTCTAACAATACTCACATTCTGTAGGAGACATGTGATTTGTAGATGCTCTTTGAGGTTTCAGAGTGTAATCTTCTTTATAAGGCAAGCTAACAAAATACTGCTCTCTAGTCCAAAATGCATTAGGACGTTCTGAAGTACAATTCTGTTCGATTTTATCCTTAACATCCTTGATCATATCCATTCCATGTTTTTCAGTATGACCAATAATTTTTTGGATTCGAACTAGGCTATCAGCAGATTTTTCTATATGCTGGAGAGTCTGTTTCACTTCTATCCTTGTAACATAAGAAGATTTACTGGGTATTTTTATGGATTTACCCAAAACTGTGATTTGTACAAAATCACTTCCTATAACAAAAGGCAAACACTTATTTACAAAATCCTGTCCTAGTAAGATATCTGCTCCAGTATCATAACAATAGAGTGTTACTGCTACTGTGGCTTCCTGAATCAATATTGGAAAGTCTGGGGCAATATATTTGATTTTTATTTCAGACTTATTGACTGCTCTGAAAGATATGTCAATGGGTTGCCAATAATAGGAAGGTATGGCTCCATGCTTTGCACAATTGTTCATGGCTCCCGTGTCCAATTGCGCATCAAGGGTATATTGCAGATATCCTTGGACTTTGAGATTTACATAAATGACCAATATATCATCTAATCCATTCATTTGTTTGGATTCATATGGTTCAATTTCTGTATCTTGATTGAACATTTTTTTTTCTAATTTTTCATCTCTTTTATTTCTTAAGAAAGTTCAATTCTTCCTTTTGTAGTTTTAAGCTCTTCCATAAATCTGCTATTATAACTTCTTTTTCTCTCACAGATTCTTCTAGATGAAAAATAGTATTATCTAAAGAATCTTCATCAGCTAGATGTACATCTTTCATAGGTTTTGTAAATTTAACTGTACTTTTTTCTCTGCTAGTTTTAGTTTGTGGTGGAATAAAATCGGAATATTTAGGAGTATAATTATGAATATTCACCATGCTTGGATGCTGAAGCTTAGTGATTTGGGCAGAGAGGAGAGAAAGCTGAGAAGTATACCATCGAGAGAGCTGGAATTGTCTGGGTGTGAGGGTGGACAATTTATCTAGAAGGACGGACTTTTGTTGGAGAAGGGATGGTAGGTCTGAGGTAGGAGACATCATCTTGATATCGAGGAAATTCAAATTTTCTGTTATCTGTGACGTATCTGAATCAGAATCAAAATCATCTGCACATTCATCTTGGTTAGGTTCAGGGGGTGGAGACTCATCATTATCAGTAAGTGAAAGATATTCACCATCTGAACGGGCATCAACCAAATCCCATTCTGAAGGATCATAACCAATTTGGAATAGATCCATAATTTTTGTTTGGAATTTAGTCTTTGTCCACAGAGGACATTGAGAAGCCCAGTGGCCAGGCTTTTTGCAAATAAGGCAAGAAGATTGCTTAGCTTTGTAATTCTGGGGCCTGCACTTAAAATAGGCTTTTCTCATTGGAGGATTGTCTCTGGAGAACCTTTTAGGAAATTTCTTTGTAAATCTACGTGGTTTTGGTTTGCATTTGAAACAACCACAATCCTTTTTGCATGAGTCTTTTTTGAATTTCTTAGATTTACAACCAAAATGATAGGTTTTAGCAAATATATCACAGATATTTGGGTCAAACCCTAATTGCTTATTCACAGACTTGTTTCGTTTTCTGTGAAGACACTCTTTTTGGAGGGCTGTAACCACATGTTCATGTAACCCTGCTAGAGATAATTGTTCTAGACCAATATCTAGATCTTCAAGACATTCTCTAACAAGGTCAGGTATTTGTCCAGGCATTGCCGACAAATATTTTTGTAGGTAGGCAACATTATTTGGGTCAGGATATCTATACAACAGATATTGCATAGTGCACAAGAATTATGGCAGCTGCGAAATATGGCATAGACGTTGATTCATAAATAAATCTGCATAATGGTTAGAATATATTTTAGCGCTTCCATAGAATTCATGTACAACAGCTTTGATAAGCTCTTCAATAGGATTATCATGATTCATGATTTTTAGCTTATCTTCTTCATTAACTCTATCCCACTAGAGGCCTAAATTTCCAGTGAATCCCCAAGTTAACCTTAAGGCTAACTCATGCCAGGTTACTCTATTCTTGAAGATCATCTTTTGGGTTTTTGCCCATGCCTGCCATTTCTGAAATATCATCATCATTTCATTTTTTGATCTGCAGTTAATGTTACTTATAGGTGCAGACTCTATGTTTTCTCTGCTAAACGAGGCGGTTAAAAACATCGTTGCTCCCCGTTTTCTCAAAAAACATCGTTTACGGCCTCAAAATGGCCCCGGAAGTTAAAAACTGCTAAAAATAGTAAATAACCAAAATTGCTAGAAACATGTTTTGGGCCAGTTGGAGAAGGTGGGTGGCCACCGATATCCACCTGGATCAATCCTCCCTCCTTAGGAAGCAATGGTCTCCATTGCGTTGAGTTCCCGGGGGAGA
>JASDQU010408179.1:0-10527 GCA_032191745.1 Picea mariana
AGATGATTCAAAATGAAAATGTCTCCTTGGTATATATAGGAGACTAGGAGGTTTTAATGGCCTAAAGCCGACATAAATAAAATAACATTACTAATCTAAATCACAACTAATGGCCTAAAGCCGACATAAATAAAATAACATTACTAATCTAAATCACAACTAATGGCCTAAAGCCAACATAAATAAAATAACATTACTAATCTAATATGCCCCAATTAAGTGGTAATGAGCCAATATTAGGGCTTAACACTAAGTCACCCCAAATAGAACCAAATCGGCCTCTTTTAAAAACTAATGGAAAAGGGGAATTCTTTTACAAAAAACACTTTAGAGAAGGATGGCTAAGATGTCGACGCCTTTGTGGTCAATTAGATAGGTCGTTTTTTGGTAAAAGAGCCCATAGAAAATCTTCCCATGTGCCCACACAACCCCCAAAGTCGTTTTGAATTTTTAAAACATTTTCATTGTCATTTGATGAATGTTAAATGGTTAGTGAGGGCATGGTAGCTATAAAAGAGTGTGTGGTTACTTTTAAATGATGTGGGCAGCTCATTTCATGTTTTAAATTGCTTTTAAAAATTGTTGAAATTGCCAAAACGTGGAAATAATGGATTTCTTGATTTTTTTGTTTTGTAGATAACTTCGTCAACCATGATCGAGTGGAAAGAGAGGGAACATGAGATGGATGACTTAGCCGCCTTGCAGAGTCCTCGTACAGGGGCTGCTTTGTGAGCTTGTGGTTTTCTCAAATTCTTCAAGTTGCAAAAAATGAAGAGAGAGATTTTATTGCTCGAGCATATGATTGACCTCTGGGATGTTGCAGAGCAAGGGTTCCGAATTGGCACACAACTTTTAACCATTGAGTTAGAAGACGTGTACTTTTTGACCGGCCTCTCGAAAAGAGGGGTCCCTATATTGTTCTCCGAGCAGAGGGCGCTACCTGAACAGGTGGACGCGTATCTAGCACACCACTGCATCCCAGGAGCAAGGCTGGTAGGGGGTAGAATCCCTATCAAGGATATTCGAGAATTGCCCCTCCGGTCTATACTATTTGCTATCATGAGCATGACAGGTAGCACTAGCACTCATCTGGCATCAAGATCGCAGGTGGCTTACGGTGTTCAGTGTTTGGAACCGACACTGTTCAACTGGAGCGCAGGGTTCCTTCGAAATGTGAAGGAACAGATTTCACGGTGCAGGACTCGACAGAAGCAATTTGGTTATGGCTCATTTTTGGTCTCATTTTTCCTAGAGCGCATCCCCCAGATGCAGCCTCAGATAGCACTGGCGGTGCGACCATTGGATGAACTGAGGATGGAGAGGTGGACTAGTCTGTCTCCAAGGCTAGTGTCGGAGTCAGAGTTCCATTTCACTGGCGATTTCTTTGCCTGGCTGAGACGACAGTATCTCTGGATAGAGGACTTCCCTTATTCCGAGGTAGAATTTCGCGGGAGCATGGATTTGATTTTTCCCGCGGGGGAAGACTGGGATGAGTCAGGTAAGAGACTGAGCCATACCTTGTCTAGTTTTTGTTTTTAAAGTTTTTGATGTATATATTTTTTTTTTGGGTATGTAGAAGAGTTTTAATAGATGTATTGTTTCCAACATGCAGACAAGGGAGCAGTGCGTCTGGCTGATGTACCGGTACCAGGACGTTGTGGGGGCATCCCGGTTGCAGCAGATCCGGCAGTACCAGTGATGGGTCTCCGGGAGGTTGAGAGAAACCTCCAAGGCCTTACGATGGGAATTCCTCCTTTGCGGAGGGGACAAGTGCCTTTACATATGCAGTGGCACACTGTGGGAGTACCAGAGAATATCAATTCTCTATTGAGGCGTGTAGTGCGCGCAGTAGTGTGTTACTCACAGTACAATGTAGTGCGGGGAGATTAGAGTCTCTCCGGTGATCATATTTTTGTATGCCTTGTCAGGAAACGTTGTATGGGTGGAAAGACCCAATATTTTTCTCTTCTACATACTTTTTGATGTAATACAAACATTTCAGTCACGCCATATATATATATATATATATATATATATACAGTTTCGAGTTTTTATGATGCCAATGATTTGTACATGATGATGTCTGTGATGTGTTTTAATTTACATGTAATGTACAGTTTTGTTTTCCTTAAATCTTATATGTGGGCAAGATACCGATCCATGATATAATTAGCTAATGAATCCGAAACACTATTAAGTTCTCTTGGAATGTGTCTATATTCAATGTAATCAAACATTCGTTTTAGATGGCGAACTTGTAAGTGTAAACATAGCAGGATAGGACTACGGATAGCATAGATACGATTGAGTTGATAAACCATGAGTTGGGAGTCTAAGTACACAATTATACGAGAGATACCTAGGGAGGAGGCTTGGGTCAATACATTCGTTCTAGACAGCGAACTTGTAAGTGTAGACGTAGCAGGATAGGACTACGGATAGCATAGATACAGTTGAGTTGATAAACCATGAGTTGGGAGTCTAAGTACACAATGATACGAGAGATACCTAGGGAGGAGGCTTGGGTAAACAGTCTGATGACAGCGTGATATTCTGCCATATTATTGGTTGCTGGTCCTAAGCAAATGCCTCTTGAACTCACCACCTCGTCAAACTGGTGAATAACCCATGCTGCCGAAGCAATGTTCTGGGTATGTCGGCTAGCGCCATCTTCGAACCCAAAAAGGATAGGAAAGGAATACATCATCTACGCATGAAAACATAGGCACAGTCATGAGTGGCAACGGTAAAGACTCAAGCACGCGAAAGAAATAGACACACCAAACTAAAATACAATAATGTACAAAGTACAGATGCTAGGTGATCTAGGCATAATAATTTTTAAGGTAAAGCCTGTTTCGAGGCTCTCCCACGGAAATTCCATCCCCCGGAAGTGATGATTGATGCTATGCGATTCATTTCGTTGGTTTCAATCCCATTTCTTCACCCCTGTGAGCATCACCTGATGCAATGAGTGCTAAGTGGACTATTCAAATCATGAGAATTATTGGTCAGTTGTGACTAATACTCATGAATATGGGTCATATATTAATGACTTACACTACGCAGTTAATCCCGAAAAATAATATCTAATTCCATCATGATCAACTAATTCGTAGGCACCTTTATGTAGGACACGTTTCACGATGTAAGGACCGTTCCACATGGGTTCTAACTTTCCTGTCCCCAATTTATCATGAGCTTGGTCATAAACAAGGACTAAGTCTCCTTCTGCGAAAGTCCAAGGGTGGATGGATTTGTCATATTGACTCTTAATTCATTTGTGTTGTTCTTCATTGGCGAGAGCAGCATCACGACATGTTTCATCCAATTTGGATAGATACAAGAATCATTCTTCTTCAGCAGAAGTATGGAGCAGGAGTTCAATTTTTAGTTTGAGTGATGGAATCTCACACTCGATTGGTAGGACAGCTTCAATTCCATAGACCAACTAGAAAGGAGTGAATCCAGTTGAAGTTTTTGCAGAAGTGTGATAGGCCCAGAGAGCAGAGAACATTTGTAAATGCCACGATGTCTTGTTTTCCCCTACCATGCGTTGGATCATGGTTTTTAGGACTTTGTTGATAGCCTCAACTTGTCCGTTCACTTGAGGGTAGTAAGGGGATGAGTTTTCATGGAAAAAACCCAATTTGACATGTAACTCGCTCATCATCTGGTTTTTGAAGTGTGCACCATGGTCAGTGACAATGGCACATGGTACACCAAAACGAGTTATGATGTGGTTGAAGAGGAATAGAGTTGCAGTATGACCATCATTCAGGAAGGTAGGCATAGCCTCAGCCCATTTAGTGAAGTAATCGACAACGATGATGATGTAACCATGCCCCCCGGCTGAGGTAGGCTTACACTGCATGAAATCAATGCCCCATTTGGCAAAGGGGTCGATGGAAATAATAGGGTGTAGCGCAGTGGGGTGGGTGCGTGCCATCTTGTTAAAGATTTGGTAGGGAGGGCATTTTTTGACAGCCTTGATGCAATCTTTAAAAAACGAGGGCCAAAAGTAGCCGGCACGTAGGATTTTTTGGGCTGTGGCCATCCCGAAAAGGTGACTGCCACAGGCGCCAAGGTGACAATCGTTAAAAATGCATTCAGCGTCCTCATGAATCAGACATCGTCAGAGAATGTTGTCAATACCTCGGTGATATAAGGTGTCACTGATGATGAGATAACGACGAGCGTGGTGACAAATGCGTTGACGCTCTTCATGAGAGATGTTGGGCTGAAAACATTGGGTTTGAAGGTAGAGGAGAATGTCTCTGTACCAAGGATCAGAGGTTCTGATGAGGAAGAGAGATTCATCGAGAAGAGAATCTCTAGGTTCAGTGTTTTCATCGGCACGAGGGAGAGCACAGATGAGCTCGACAAACACCAGGGATATTTTGGCTTTGGCCTTTGTAAAGTCCAGATCGAATTCTTGAAGAATAACGATCCATTTTGAATATTTTCCCCCAAGTACTTGACGTGTCAAGACGTGGTACATAGGGTTGGAGTCTACGATTACCGTGGTGGTGTGTAATAAGATGTAGTGGCGGAACCTTTGGACAACGATAACGGCTGCCAGAGCCAGTTTCTCAACATGCGAATATCTGAGTTCGGGTCCAGATAAACTCTTGCTCAGATAATAAATCACATGTTCTTCGTCATTAGGGTCTTCTTGAACTAACACCATCGCAATGGTGGAAGTAGAAGCGGCCAAGTAAAGGATATAATCCTTTGTATATTCAGGAGGATGTAACAAAGGTGCATGGGTCAAAGCTTGCTTGAGAGCATCGAATGACCGTTGGGCAATTGCATCCCAGATGAAAGGGATGTTCTTTTGTAGTAACCACATAAATCCTTTAGTGATCTCGGCATAGTTGCAGATGAAACGGCGAAGAAATTTTTCTTTACCTTGCAAACTCTGGAGTTGGGTTAAATTGGTAGGTGGAGGTAAGGCTAAGATGGCCTTGATCTTTAAGGGATCCATCCTGATCTCGTCTTTGGAGACAATGAAACCGAAGAGTCGACTGGATTCAACAGCGAAAATGAATTTGTGTGGGTTCAGACGAATACGGTAGAACCTACATCGAAGAAAAATCACCCATAAATGATCAATGTGATCGGATCGATTTAACGAATGGGTGGGTAGATCGTCGAGATATGGTTCTGCTATATGTTTGATGTCATGAAAAGCGTACAACATGGCTCGCTGGAAAGTAGCACCAGCATTTTTAAGGCCAAAAGGTAGCTTTCAGTAGGCGAAAGTACCCCAAGGGCAGATGAAGGCTGTCTTGTGTTGATCCTTAGGCAAGATTTCAATCTAGTTATATCCAGAAAAGCCATCCATGAAAGAGAAGATTACGCTCCCTGCACAATTGTTGATGATTTGATCAATGAAGGGCATAGGGTAGTTGTCCTTGGGACAAGCTTTGTTGAGATCTCGATAATCCACGCAAACACGGATGGTCCCTTGTTTTTTGGCAACTGAAACAAGGTTGGAAACCCATTCAGTTAAAGGGACGGGATAGATGAAGCCAGATTTTAGAAGTTTTTCAACTTCCGCCTTTATAGCTGCGATTTTCTTGGGATGAACCGGGTGAAGTTTCTGTCGAACTGGTTTTGCGTTAGGGTAAGTTTTGATTTCATGTACGACAATTGAAGGGTCGATCCCTGGCATTTCCTCATAGCTCCATGTGAAGACATCACATAATTCTTTAAACAAAGCGGTGTAAGAGACCACTTTGTCGGGTGTACAATTAGCACCTAGATTAATGTTTTCCACGACACCTTCTTTGATTGAAATGGCGATCGTGATCGTAGTAGAGATGTTACTCATGTTCCCCTCAGAGAGAGTATCTTGTGTGAGGATAGGAGATTGCGGGGCATGGGTAACATCAAACGGGAAGACAGAGTGTGTGTCTCCATGAACTTCTTCTAACGATGGAAGAAAAGAGGATCAATGATGGTTATCATCCCAAGGTAAGTCGTCGATGCTGAGCATTTCCATAATCAATTCGTCCAAAGGGAAAATGTGGGAAATGTAATCGATGGCAGATGATAGGGAATCCAACCATGAGGGCATCGAAAAGGTATCAGATGCCAATGAATGTGAATTGTTGGAAGAGGGAGAGGCAGATTGGATAGCTACGTATGTGGCTTCGGCTGGGCTGAGTGGCATAGTGTCACTGAGCACATCGAATTCCAAAGGACTAGGTACAATCCAAGGGTCAGATGATTCCAAGGATTGATAAGGCATAGTTGAGACCATATTGACAATGGCAATATGATGTGCAGTAGGTGGAAGTGGTGTAGGGAAAGTACCCATAAGGATAGAATCTTTCAAAAAGCCAACACCAACGCTTTCATACGTAACTACGTGGTCTCCCAAAAAAGGAATGTTGTTGGTGGCAGGGATGCGAGCGTCGGGTGTACAGAAATCAAGCTGATCGACGATGACAATTTTTCCTTAATGGGGGAATTGTACACAGTGAAACACCGACGAGGCGACGACAGTCATAGTGTAGAACCAACTTCTTCCAAGTAATAGGTTGTAATCGAGGGGAGCATCGACCACCTCAACGTCAACGGTAACAGTTTTTCCGCCCAACTAAATGGCTAAGGATTGCAATAATCCGTGAGGATGAAAACCTCATCCATCAAAAGTGCGTAACATCATAGGGGATTTGTTAAGGGCGGGTGATTTCAAGCCTTTCCAATAGGCTAGAGACATGACACAGGTAGAGGCTCCCTCATCCAGGATAGTTCGGTGGATTTGTTGATTGTGAACAAAAACATCGATTTGGAAAGCTAGCTGGTGGGAGAGTCACGGTTGATGGTCGTCTAGATTAAACGTGAGGTTGTTTGATGACTCAGGAACAAAAGTGTCGATAGCGGCTAAGAGCGTTCTACGTTGGCTGGGACAGTGTTGTAGAACTTCCAAGGTGGACATAGTACACGGTGCTTGGGCCAAATCTTCTACAATATTGTAATTTTGGGCAGCCCGTGAGTTAGGATTGAAAGTAGATTTATGGATGGTGCTCTTAGGAGGGCGTAAGATGGAGTCAAAAGATGGTTTCTCAATATGGAGTGGCCCGGATGGAGGGCTAACAAATGGAGGATTAGCAGAGGATGGCAATGGGTCAGACGGAGAACCATTAGAAATCTTCGGCTTATCAAGTTTAACCGACGTGTCATATGTCACAGAGCGAGTGGTTAAATTAACCCTGTTAAACATGTAAATGTGGGCACTTGTCGAGGCCTCATCATGGGGTTCGTTGGAACTGCCCCCCAGCGTGGGGGTTTGTGCAACCAAAGATTGTTGTTGTGGAAAAGGCTGAGTAAGCACAACGGGTTGTGAATTTCCCTTGAAAATTTTGGCCACTTCATTGCGATGTGGGCAGTCTCAAGTGTAGTGATCGTCGCCACAAATGAGACATGGGAATTTCGGTTTTCATTGTGGTTGTTTTCCGGCAACAGGGGTTTGTGGTTGGGTTTTGGGTTGTTCATTGTTATTGTTTTTCTTTGGTTTATTTTTTTCTTTCTTCTTGCCCCCAAGTTGTTGTGAAGGTGTTGATTGGACCGCATTCACATCAAAGACCTGAGTTTGCGAGGGGGTAGAAGAGGGTGCAGTCGGACTGGGAGCGGTCGTCGAAGCGGGTCGCTGAATTGTTCCAGTTGACTGGGTCGTAGATTGGGTTTTGACAGAGCCAATAACTCCATCTGCGTGGGAAGCAGACGATGGTTTGGATGGATCGTTAGTGGCATGGGTAGCATTCGGTATCAACTCATACAGAGTACCGAATTGTGAATAGACTAATTCTAAGTACTGAGCTCGGGCAATGGCTTCTTCCTCAGTGACTACGCCGCCCATGGCAACATCACGAGCGATCTGGGGTAACAATGATTTCGTGAACCATTATGCTAACAATTGGTCAGGAATGACCGCTTTGATTAGCCTTTGTCGTCGTCTCCATTCATGGATATGATCGGAGATATGTATGGAAGTTGTTTGACAAAGGGAGGTCAATAGTTCGATACCCGTCTTGTATCGAATGGGCAGTTGGAAGTGCGTGAGGAAGGACATGGCGAGGGAGTTGAAATCGTGAAAAGATGCGCGTGGTAATTCAATATACCATTTCACTGCAGAACCCGTAAGTGTTCGTTGGAAAAGATGCAAACGGATAGAATCGTTCATGAGAGAGTTGGATGAACACCACAAATGGAACATCATCACATGGTTGTTTGGGTATTCTCCAGACTTTCTGTCGAATTTTGGGATGTCAGAAGGAAGTTTAGTTGGAATAGCTAGCCAAACCGGAGAATGATAAATAGGATCATTCGTTAACCGAGACAAGTCTGGACGATCCAGGGTAGCCAAGAAAGGGAGTTGTCGGTTAATCTGTGGGTAATGTTGGTGTGGCAAAGGGACACCAGTGGGGCCCATTACTGGGTTATGTGGATAATTATAACTAGTGGGCCCTCTCATGTGAGGTTGGTTTTGACCAGAGTACAGAGGATTTGAGGTGTTTTGAGAAGCATGTGTGAGCGGAGGATAACCGGATGGGTTTTGCGGGTTATAGGTTGGGTTTGGCATTTGTCCATAAGGAGGTTGTTGCGGAGTCTGAGTATTTTGTCCTGCCGAGGATTGTGGGTTTCCTTGAAAAAGGATGTTTCACGGATTGGGTGCAGTGGACACATTTTGTCCGTGTGGTTGATGGTAGAATCCAGATTGAGGATTTCCCCCAGCATGAGGGTGCCCCCCGAATGGAATTTGTCCTCCAATGGGAGGATGCCCCCCATCTTGAGGTAGAGTTCCCGGAATTTGAAAGCTAGACATAGAAGACTGACTGGTGCCACTGAGTGGATTAGGACCACCAAGATCGGTCCCTCCGGGTTGTTGGATAGGTATGGAACTTCCCAGTATAACTTGGGTGGTAGTAGTTTGGGCAGTGGTAGTAGTGGAAGCATTCAATGCCCTGAATCCAAAAGGGAGTGTAGGTCTTGGTGTTATAGGTGTGCCAATCGCAGCTTGATTGACTACCGCATTACCAGCGGGAATAGTCAGAATGTGAGGGGCCATCATAGAATGAGCCGTCTGGAGGGAAATAGTAGATCTTGGACCAACAAATGGTATGTTTGGACCAACGGGTGTTGTCGCTATAAAAGTGGTGATACCGGTAAAATGATTTAGGGGTATGGTGTAGGAAAAAGGTACATCGGCACCTTCTCCAGTTCCATAAAGATCTCGCATCAGACATGGTGGGCTCCAAACAATGTCTGCGGTCCAAAAAGCGTCATCGGCTAAAGAGTTTTGATGAGACCCAGCCGGAATGTCAGAAGGATTGACGATGACAAATTCACCAGTGGAATTCAAATGTAGGATACGTCGTTCATATCCCTCCGGAATACGGTAAGCTTCCGGAGATTCTGAAACAATTCGAAAATTCTCCAAAGGAGTGGGAACTTCTTCCTGGGAAGTTGTAGTATTTTGAACCTCGCTCTGTTGAGGAGATTCCTCCATAGAATGAGGGGGTAAAGGGGAGTTTCCTTCCATATTTTCTGGAGGAAGTCCCTGTAGCCTCCATGAACGACGTGGAGGGTCGATGTTGGTGAAAAAGAGTCGATGAAAAAGATATATGGCCAACTATCGAAAAGAAACAGCATACGCTAATGAAAATCTAAGAATCACAACCAAGCAAACAAGACCTTCTTTTGATGACCGTACTAGTTGGTGATGAAATCCAACGTCGCGTGATCAAGTTCATAAGGGGCGGGGACAGGGTGGAACAATTACAATGACGACCTGCTTAACGGACTTATGCCTTGGTGCAAGATTCCACGCAGTAATTGTGGATTTACCCTCCAAGGAGCCCGAGTGAGTTTGACCAATGTCTGCTCCAGGTACAGTGAGACTTCCCGTCACCGTCACCTTGTGTAAGACCCTAAATATTATGGCCACTAAGGTTACCAATTCGTAGTCAGCCCTTGGGCGGGAAAAGTCGACAGTCCGATCAGAACATACGGGTAGGGTATCGAGCCCGAAATCAACTAAAAGGATTCCATGCAGTAATTGTGGATTTACCTCGAAGTTACCCCCATAATATGATCTGACCACCACAATCAGTTAAACCACAGAGGGTTAGTCCCTGTAGCTCACCCGAATGCGACCTCGTGCATAACCCCTGTGTGAGAGGGGGATCCCAGGCAGACTTATACGATGATTGGATTTGACTCTCCCTAACTCAGGATGCTACTGTTTGTTTTGAAAACTTTGGAGAGCTATGGTCACAGCCTAATCCAAAGTACTAAGCCTATTGTCAGGCTGCTAAATTGAAGATTTGAATGACCTGAAACACTAAATTGTCAAACCAGGGTTGGTAAACTTTGAGCTGCTACACTGTATGTGCAGGTAAGCTAATTCCTATCTAAAGACTATCCTTAAAAGAAAACATAAACTCACTCTGAGAACTTGAATCTTAATGACTATCTTGAAACTTAGCATTTCCTATTTAAGTCATCAACAGAAAA
>JASDQU010408180.1:0-10632 GCA_032191745.1 Picea mariana
CTCATTCATTGTGGTCGGTTTTCACCTGGTGGTGTTTACAATTTTATTAAATGTTCTGCATGATTACATATACAGCAGCAAGCTCCTGGCCTTCAACACTTAGGTTCCCTGGCCTAACAAACACATAAGCCACCAACTTATAAAAACTTGGCTCACCAGCCTATACAACATAATTACAATTCCTTTCAGAACATAATTTACAACAGGGCTCGGCCTTGGGGACACTACAATTGAGCTGAAGTAGTTCCATGACTACCTGGGGGGGGACACTAGTGGTCTGTGTGTTTGTTTATTTTTTGTGTAGTTGTATTTACGCGTAGAAATCCTTTTGTGCAAATTCACTTACTGTATATTCACATTTATGTATCTAACTCTTGTATGCAGGTTGCTTGTTGAAGTTGTATTATTCACTGCAAATGCAGATGATCTCAAAGATTATGTGGGGACATCAATATGTCTTGAAACCCTCCCATACCGTCAAGGCATGTGTCTAGTCTAACCATGTCAAATTTTGATGCATATAGGCACATATTGAAGTAATTTCAAGGTTGGCCCCATTCATTTCTCACTATGTGGGGTTGGTGCATGACATTTGTGGTGGGTGAATTGGAAGTTCCATGACATTTCAAGAGAGTTCCAAAAAATATTCTACATATGGAAACAACGAATGATGACAATGAGACGTCCATTATGAATGTTGATGCATAAATCCTTGAAGCTAAACTGGAAGCTAAATTGGGAGCTAAATAGGGAGCTAAATTAGGTGCTAACTGGGGCACTAAACTAGGCACTAATAGCGCCTAGTTTGGCACCCACTTGTGTTACTCGGCGCAAATAGCTCCATAAATAGTGCCCTCCCGATAAATAGCGCCGACTTTAGCAAAAAAGTGGATAAAAATACATTAAAACAGTGAGTGGAAGCAAAAAAGGGAGCTAATCACAAGGATTTGTTGTAGTGATATAAGAATGATCTATACTTCATTAAGTTGTGGTTTTCAATTACTTTTGTATAATTTGCATAAATTATTATCTCCGTATAAGATATTTCTAGTATCATTTTGATAGGATAAGCGTTGATTTCAAATTTCTTTTGAGCAATGTTCATAGATTAAATTGATTCCAAGAAGATGTAATTGACCATTTGATATTTTCATAAATGGCTAAGCTTTCCATAGACTGTCTTATTCATACTTTGCATATCTCTATAGAAATTAACATCAAATTGATTCCTCTAGAATTATCAATAATATTAAGATGCCATCGTGACATAATTCACCACCGTAGACATGACCATTACATTTGAATATTGTCACAACACTCTTTGATTTCAGTTAGGCAGGTTAGTATAATGATAGGGTTTATTTCCTTTAAGATAAGAGTAATTATGATTTTTTGAAGAGATTCTTTAAGAATAGAGTTCAATTTGAAGAATTACTTATTCAAGGATTGCTTTCTTATTCAAGAGTTGCTTGCTTATTCAAGAGTTGCTTGCTTAGAATAATAACCTCACTATTCATAGTTATAGATTGATTTTAAAGAGTTGTTCATTTAGACTAATAAACTCATTATTTGTAGTTAAATATTGCTCTGTACATTTAAAATAAAGTATATTGTTCAAATATATTTTAGCTTCTTCAGAGTCTTTTAAATTATGTTTTAAAATAGAATTGTAGATTGAAAATAGAGTGTTGATCCTTAGGGTAAATCATTCTCTTGACTAGTTAATATTTCCGTTAGTTTTCCTTTCTACATTGACCCATAGTGTGTCACAACTCTAAGTCTACTTACCCTAAATGATAATTTAATTGACGGAAATTAACCCATAAGGTTCATATCTATCTCTCTCTTCCTCCCTACTTCTCCACAAATTCCATACAAATATCAACAATTCATTAATTTCATGATGCTGGCTTCTGTTTATTTACCCTGCAGACTCCCTAAGTCCACTACTTTTGTTCTTTATAATTACGTCTCGAGAAAATCCTCCTTGTTATTTAAGGATTTTCATATATTGGATTATAATTTATTCCTTAACATGCCTCTTGTAGTTAGGGGTGGCAGGAGCGAGTGAGGTTATCTACTCCCCAGGAGGACATATTCGAACATCCTTCTATTAGAGTTTGGGCATAGAATCCAATAATCAGGCAGAATCCTACACTCTTTATAAATGTCTCAATTTAGGAAAGAGCCAAGGCATTGCAGATTACTTATTATTGGAGACTCTAGGGTTATTATTAACCAGTTCAGAAAGAGATCCCTCTCGGATGATATGAAACTTAGAAGTGTCATGGCTAGAGCATTGGCGGAGGCAGAGGCAATTCAAACTCTTCAATGTTTTTATGTACTTAGACTCAATAATATTGAGGTCGATTCCTTTGCTAACTTGGATACTTGAGACTCTCTAGGCACATTAAGAATTGATGGTGGGGTTTCTCATCAATTTATCCCCTAATGTTGGTTGGGATGGATAGACAAATAAGAGTATTGATCCAAATGAGGGGCCCATCAACTAAGGAGGACATGAAGTATAACCAATTCCTTGCAAGGCACACATGTCTGAGGATTGGAGTGACATGTGGCAACAAAATTTGGAGCACGTTATGGCTAGTGATGAGGACGGGGGGATATAACATTCATTTAACTCATGCACCTTCAGCCCCATGCACACTCTTGCACGAGTGCTCTTCAATGGTTGCTCTTTCTCGATCAATTTTGCATGTTATAGGGAATGTGTTAATGGCTATGGTACACCTTCATACCCCTTTGGTGTCACTATTCTCTCATCGTACCTCATCCATAGCTTTGAATTATGGCTTCCTTTGGCTAGAGCCTTATCGCATGGTTGAATATCTCTCTGGTGGGCATGGAGGAAAATAGAGGTCCAATCATCTTCTAGGGTGGTGACGCATCACACGATGCCAAGTTGTTACAAAATATCTTCGACATGAGGAGAGTATTATGAGTTAGGGTGGTAGAGAATTATACATTGATATAAATTCAAAGCCCATAGTTGTATTTCCCATTAACCGTTTGTGGACAACATTCTCTCTAGAAGCTAATTGGGCATGAGGTGGAATGGACATTATGACAAATAGGAGGTTAGGTGTAGCACAATGGTTTCAAGAGATTCAAGAGGAAAAGAAGGAGGCTCTAGTTAACCTAGTCAATTTGCTTCAAATTAGAATGCAAAATGTCTCAGTTCAATGACAAATTACAATGGATTTGCTCATCGAGGAGAGGTAGGGAATTCAATAATTACAGGATGAAGTGGATGCCATATGCTTGGAGGTAGTGGAGCTGTTCTCTAGAGCTATCTCTCTAGCCTCGACAACTTACAGTCTGACAATTTCTAACGTGACTTCGTATCCTACTCCTTCCAGGAAAATTCTAGATCTTAAATCATCATCAAACTCCTCAGAGAAAGCTTAGGATGGACCTACATTACACAAAGCTTAATCTGTATGCTCTTTTTTAGTATTTTGATACTTGGTATTTTCTATAGATGGTATAATAGTCTCTTTAATAGTTGTAAGTCAGTTTCAGGGCTTGTAGGTTGGACTATTTTAGACAGTCAAAAGTTCCAGGATAATTTTTAAGTCCTACAGGATTATTTTGAATCATGTAATGACTCTCTCTGTGGATAGAACACAAACGTTTTTAAATATAATTTCTACCAGTTTTATTTAAAAAAAAAAATTGGTTCTTGTAGTTGTAACAACAATAGTGTGACATTCCAATATATGTGTGGGTTAATGACATCTAGCTGAAATAGGTTTTGTTTCCATTAAATCATAAATCTATCAAACAAACTTTGGTCTTTGTGAACTATCAAGCTTGTGCACGTTGTGTTTTCCAATGCATTACATGTTGCATTTGTACTATAAAAATAATGCATTCATTATAAGTAAACAAAGTAGTTCCACCATCACATGGACTCAACGAAGACATCTAAAAGTCCAATTCTTACAAGTACATGATTATAGTTGATGGACCAAAAAACCAACCCCTAGTTTAGGACCATAATCCAATAATTAGATCCTCCAGTTGTGGAACTCATTGCTTCAATTCGAACAGTTTTGTTTGACCTCTATTTTGAGCACTTAAGTTATTAAGAAGATGTTGTTTGTTATCAATGTTTAATGAATTTTTTTTGTAAGAGAGTGTTGACCCTTTTAGTGGTCGACCTCTCAGCTATGTCTGAAACTCTATAAATACTAAACTCTCTCTGAGAAAAAAAATCCATAATGATATTTCGTGTTTTTGAATTCGCCTCTGTAAATCCCATTTTATGAATACAAGCTAATGCACTGGTCGTGATTGTTTATTGAGCTGAAGTAGTGCCATGACTAGTTGGGTGGGGGCACTAGTGGTCTGTGTGTTTGTTTATTTTTTGTGTAGTTGTATTTAGACGTAGAAATCCTTTCGTGCAAATTCACTTATTGTATATTCACATTTCTGTATCTAACTCTTGTATGTAGGTTTCCTGTTGAAGTTGTATTATTCACTACAAATGCGGATGATATCAAAGGTTATGTGGGGACATCAATATAAATCCTTGAGTCTTGAAACCATCGCATACCATCAAGGCATGTGTCTAGTCTAACCATGTCAAATTTCAACGCATACAGGCACATACTGAAGAAATTTCAAGGTTGGCCCCATTCATTTCTCACTATGTGGGGTTGGTGCATGACATTTGTGGTGGGTGAATTGGATGTTCCATGAAATTTCAAGAGAGTTCCAAAAAATATTCTGCATATGGAAACAACGAATGATGACAATGAGACGTCCATTATGAATTTTGATGCATAAATCCTTGAAGCTAAACTGAGAGCTAAACTGGAAGCTAAATTGGGAGCTAAATAGGGAGCTAAATTAGGTGCTAACCAGGGCACTAAACTAGGCACTAATAGTGCCTAGTTTGGCACCCACTTGTGTTACTCAACGCTAATCACTCCATAAATAGTGCCCTCCCAATAAATAGTGGATAAAAATACATTAAAACAATGAGTGGAAGCAAAAAAGGGAGCTAATCACAGGGATTTCTTGTAGTGATATAAAAATGATCTATACTTCATTAAGTTGTGGTTTTCAATTACTTTTGTAGAAGTTGCACAAATTATTAGCTCCATATAGGATATTTCCAGTATCATTTTGATAGGATAAGCGCTGATTTCAAATTTCTTTTGAGCAATGTTCATAGATTAAATTGATTCCAAGAAGATGTAATTGACCATTTAATATTTTCATAAATGGCTAAGCTTTCCATAGACTGTCTTATTCATACTTTGCATATCTCTATAGAAATTAACATCAAATTGATTCCTCTAGAATTATCAGTAATATTAAGATGCCATCATGACATAATTCACCACCGTAGACATTACCATTACATTTGAATATTGTCACAACACTCTTTGATTTCAGTTAGGCAGATTAGTGTAATGATAGGGTTTATTTCCTTTAGAGTAGTTGTGAGTTTTTGAAGAGATTCTTCAAAAATAGAGTTCACTTTGAAGAATTACTTATTAAAGGATTTCTTGATTATTCAAGAGTTTCTTTCTTAGAATAATAACATCACTATTCATAGTTATAGATTTCTTTTAAAGTGTTGTTCATTTAGACTAATAAGCTCATTATTTGTAGTTAAATATTGCTCTGTACATTTAAAATAAAGTATATTGTTCAAATATATTTTATCTTGTTTAGAGTCTTTTAAATCATCTTTTAAAATAGAATTGTAGATTGAAAATAGAGTGTTGATCCTTAGGGTAAATCATTCTCTTGACTAGTTAATATTTCCCTTAGTTTTCCTTTCTACCTTGACCCATAGTGTGTCACAAATCTAAGTCTACTTAGCCTGGATGATAATTTAATTGAGGGAAATTAATACATATAGTTTACCCATAAGGTTCATATCTATCTCTCTCTTCCTCCCCACTTCTCCACAAATTCCATACAACTATCAACAATCCCTTAATTTCATGATGGTGGCTTATGTTTATTTACCCTGCATACTCCCTAAGTCCACTACTTTTTTTCTTTATAATTGCCTCTCGAGAAAATCCTCCTTGTTATTTAAGGATTTTCATATATTGGATTATAAGTTATTCCTTAACATGCCTCTTGTAGTTAGGGGTGGCAGAAGCGAGTGAGGTTATCTACTCCCCAGGAGGACATATTCGAACATCCTTCTATTAGAGTTTGGGCATAGCATCCAATAAGCAGACGAAAGCTTACACTCTTTATAAACGTCTCAATTTAGCAAAGAGCCAAGGCATTGGAGATTACTTATTATTGGAGACTCTAGGGTTATTCTTAACCAATTCAGAAAGTGATCTCTCTCAGATGATATGAAACTTAGAAGTGTCATGGCTAGAGAATTGGCGGAGGCAGAGACGTTTCAAACTCTTCAATGTTTTCATGTACTTAGTCTCAATAATATTGAGGTTGATTCCTTTGCTAACTTGGATACTTGAGACTCTCTAGGCACATTAAGAATTGATGGTGGGGTTTCTCATCAATTTATCCCCTAATGTTGGTTGGGATGGATAGACAAATAAGAGTATTTCTCCAAATGAGGGGCCCATGAACTAAGGAGGCCATGAAATACAACCAATTCCTTGCAAGGCACACATGTCTGAGGATTGGAGTGACATGTGGCAACAAAATTTGGACCACGTTATGGCTAGTGATGAGAATGGGGGGATATAACATTCATTTAACTCATGCACCTTCATCCCCATGCATACTCTTGCATGAGTTCTCTTCAATGGTTTCTCTTTCTCGTTCAGTTTTGCATGTTATAGGGACTGTGTTAATGGCTATGGTAAACCTTCGTACCCCTTTGGTGTCACTATTCTCTCATTGTACCTCATCCATAGCTTCGAATTATGGCTTCCTTTGTCTAGACTCTTATCGCATGGTTGAAGATCTCTCTGGTGGGCATGGAGGAAAATAGAGGTCCAATCATCGTCTAGGGTGGCGACACATCACACGATGCCAAGTTGTTACAAAATATCTTTGAAGTGAGGAGAGTATTATGAGTCAAGGTGGCAAAGAATTATACATTTCTATAACTTTAGAGCCCATTGTTGTATTTCCCATTAACTTTTTGTGGACAACATTCTTTCTAGAAGTTAATTAGGCATGAGGTGGAATGGACATTATGACAGATAGGAGATTAGGTGTATCACAATGGATTCAAGAGATTCAAGAGGAAGAGTAGGAGGCTCTGGTTAACCTAGTCAATTTGCTTCAAATTATCATGCAAAATGTCTCAGTTCAATGACAAACTACGATGGATTTGCTCATCGAGGAGAGGTAGGGAATTCAATAATTACAGGATGAAGTGGATTCCATACGCTTGGAGGTAGTGGAGTTGTTCTCTAGAGCTATCTCTCTAGCCTCAACAACTTCCTGTCCAACAATTTCTGACGTGACTTCATATCCTACTCCTCCCAGGAAAATTCCAGATCTCAAATCATCGTCAAACTCCTCAGAGAAAGCTTAGGATGGACCTCTACTAGACAAAGCTTAATTTGTATGCTCTTTTTCAGTATTTTGATACATGGTATTTTCTATAGATGGTATATTAGGCTCTTTAATAGTTGTAAGTTAGTTTCAGGGCTTGTAGGTTGGAATATTTTAGACAGTCAAAAGTTCCAGGATAATTTTGATGTCTTACAGGATTATTTTGAATCATGTAATGACTCTCTCTGTGGATAGAACACAAACGTTTTTTAATATAATTTCTACCGGTTTTATTTTAAAAAAAATTGGTTCTTGTAGTTGTAACAACAATAGCGGGACATTCTAATATATGTGTGGGTTAACGACATCTAGTTGAAAGAGGTTTCTATAATATTGATAACTGGAATTGGTGGAGGAACAATAATTGGAAAAAAGTCAAAATGTTAAACCATTAAACCACCCAAAAACATTATATAGGTTAAACTTAAAAAATAGAAACTGTGCAAAAATGAACTGTGAGTAGAGTTTCCACCAAAATAAGGGACTTTGTATCTAATACATGTTATAAGTGAATCTCTATTTTTTTAATAGATGAATAGATATGGCAAGGTTTTATTCACCTTGAAATTGGTTTTGGGTGTAGTTTCTATCAAAATAAGAAACCTTTTATCTAGTAAATTTTATAGATCAATCTCTCTATTAAAGTACTTAATATTTTCATGTGTACTTCATATTTTCATCTTTTCTGACTTCATAGAGTAAGTCATGAATTCTTTTGCTTGGTCAAACTTTTGACTTTGACCAAAAAATCAAACTTGGCGTCTTACCTTGTTGAGAGTAGCAGAAGGTGCACTGGGTTAGGGCACACTAGGCTATCTAGAAATTAGGTCAATATCTTCACTTAGGGTGCCTCAACAAGAGGGTTAGGGTTTCGTTGTTGCAAAAAAAAATTTGACTGCAACTACAATTGTAACTGAGCAAATCCTCCCAATCTATCTTCTAGTGGTTAGACTGTATGAAGATAGTGTGGGCCCATAACCTGTTAGAAAGTGTAATACCCTAAGGCCAAGCCCCTGCTGAATTTTAATTTTGTCTATAGGATGGTGAGCCGAATGGTTATAAATGGAGAGGCTTATGTGTTTATTAGGATGGTGAGTCAGATGCCAAGGCAAATGAGCATGACTTTGTATATGTAATTATACATATCATTAATAAAATATAAACATCGTTGTGTGAAGACCAACCACGATATTGAGTCATGATAGAACTCAACATATGCCTAAAATATTTTCTACATTCCTATCAAATTTGTGGCTACAATGTGCTACAAGATTAGCTTTCTCCCAAGAGGCAATTGTTAGGGTACAACTTAAAATTGCAACCAAGAAAAGTAGTATCCTCATTTCAAGGATGAAGCTAATGCACACTACTTCTAGAAAGCACATGACTATAAGGTAGATAGCCTCAACAATGACCTATTAAGATACTATATTTATAGGGGTTATTGTGATGGGTCCACCTTTTAATCGTAGAGTAAGACTTAAAAAAAAAATTGGTTTTTTGAATACAACACATCTTTCCTTAGGTCGTGATGGATACACCATAAAAGGCTCTCTAAGGCATCAACTACGTTGTGGTCTAATAATTAATCAGTGAGAGTTTTCCATCACTAGACCATGTTTGATTCCCAAAGAGATGGTGCCTTGGGACATTGCCTTTGGAATCTAACCTTGGAATCCTTAGAGTGACATGCCCTAGGGGTGAAATTCCATTAATCGTGACACATCCATCTGCAAATAAGTGGGTGGGAGTCATAGCATTTTGTCTAGTGGCCAACCAACAAACTAACTCCAACGAAAATCCTTAAAAGCATACAACGGAGATCCCTCTTAGGAGGCCATAAAAAATCCCTCAAATTCCATGTACGTAGAATGGAAAGTTATTTGTTTACAAGTGCCTCCCATGACGAGCATGACCAACATTACTGCTCATGTGTTACCAAGTAGAGAAGGAAAAAAGTTGAAAGTCAATTACTTACAAATGATCCATGACCAATTTTCAAGAGGACTTAAAAAATAGCTTGTTCACCACACTGTTGGTCAGATGAATTGACACTTCCATCCACAAAGAACTAAGTGACTCGCAACATTATGGCCATTAATGAACCAACAAACCATACCATGCAACCAACTCTGGCCAAAATTCACGAAACCATCCTTAGGTTAGCCTTGCTAGGGAACCACAATGATCCTCAAAACTCCATCTAAAATGCAGAAGGGTTTGTTTTAAAGTTCCTCCCATGATGATATTGGATAGAATTACAACTCAAGTTTTACCGAGCGATATGGAAGCAAACCAAGAATTGGCCATCCTACACATGACCCACAAACAATCTTCAAGAAGTCCCAACAAACAACTCACATACAACACCATTGTTTGCATGAAATGAAACTTCAATCCATAAATAATTATGGGGTTTCCAACAGACATTGGCATGAGTGGCACCAAGTCACAATGAAATGAAGGAGGAAAAACCAACAGCAAGGAAAATGAAAAAATCAAACAAAACCACACTTAGCATGAAGGCAAAGATCTTGTCGAATGAAAATAAGGGATGGTCAACACTTGACTTATATGAGATGATTTGGGAGCTAGAATTAGCAAGCCACCCACGCATACCAACCAAATGAATTTTGGGGGGTTTTCAACATGTAAAATGTGACTTTGAACACAATGCCCTTGTTTTGGAAGTAGTGAAAAATAACTAATGTAAAATAAATAATTTGAATTTACTTTATCAAAAAACCAAAATTGTTTAGGTTTCCACAAAATAATATGGGAACCTCTGAGCCCACAACTAACAATGGTACTATTACACTTGAGGTACCAAATGACAATAGGGATTTAATATTGTTCTCTGAGAATCTATTGAATTGTCCATTAAACTGTAGGTAGATCTGGGGATGAATAAAGAATATTTTTTCACCGAGAGAAGAGAGGTTCTCTATAGCCCACTATGGAGGAGATGTTGTCACCTAGGGTGATGTTACATTTTATGTTGATACTAAGAGGGGGGTGACTCAGTATCAAGTACAATTTAAAACCTTTTTGAACTTATACTTAAACCATTCAACTATATCCAATGAGAAATGAACAATA
>JASDQU010408181.1:0-10576 GCA_032191745.1 Picea mariana
GGTCGATTGCGTCGATCTTGCATAAGGGAACCACTGAAACTAGACTTCACGCGGCCGTTTTATTGCGGAGGGTTTCCACCTGGATAACTGATTGGGAATTTAATGCCAGGGAAACGATCGATATTTTCCAAGGACTCTTAGATACCGTAATGGGTGAAGTTTGCCATCAGGCGACAATGGCGGCCCTCGATTTCCTAATAGTAATATGTAAAAACTCCAGAAAGAATAGGTTACGAGCAATCGAGTGTGGCACAGTATTTTCTTTGATAGAATTACTTCCAGACGCCGAGAAGCCAAAATGTGAAAAGATGTTAGGTCTGTTGGACATGCTACTGGACTGCGAAGAAGGAAGGGCTGCCGTGGCTGATCACGCCATGGGTATAGCAGCAGTCACCAAGAAGATTTTTAGGGTTTCAGAAATCGCCACTAAGAAAGCAGTACGAATCCTTTGGTTACTTTGCAAATTTTCTTCAAACGCGTCAATTCTTCGGGAGATGCTTGAGTGCGGAGCTGTCTCTAAGCTGTGTATGCTTCAACAACTCGCCAGCACAGACAAAACAAAGCAGAAAGCCAAAGAGGTACTAAAATTGCATGCAAATACTTTCATAGTCTCCCCTTGTCTACCACATCTAATGAGAAGTGATTATCCACATTATTAAGATTTGATGCACTACAATCCTTTGTACATCCATGCAATTTCAGAAATGGTGACTCAATGAATGAAGACATTTTTTCTTCTCTGTAAATTTTCTTTTGTGAATATGGTGGAATTTAATAATGTTTTCTTTCCAAATGTCGTAGAATTTAATATTAATCTTACAGACTCAGCAAATGTAGAAAGTGTCAATTATTAGATAGAAAGAATCTCTGTATTTATGTGTGTACAATTTTTGCTCTGTATTTATAGTGTTGAACAGCTTTGAATATGCGTTTGCCCATAGGCCAGTCACGCTATTCTTCTGCACAACAAATATCGTTGGTTTTCTTAATTGCTGGATTCATATAGCTTTGTCCTTCTTTCTTTCATATTTTAGTGACATTCTATACTTCCTTTGTTTCATACTGTAACATTCGACTTTAGTTGTGATTAGTATTTATAGATTTCCATAAATATATGTTTTTGTTGCATGCCCTGTAATATAATATATTTTGGTCAATATCATTGATATTCTTAAACATCAAAATTAGAGATTTTTTTAGAAAGGATTTATTTATTTATTTAAGATTTTTAAATAACTAATTTAAGATTGATGTAAGTGTTTAAAGCATTCTCAATATCATTTAAAAGTGACAAATACCATAAATATAATGATGATTTGGATAGACTAATCCAAAATGACATTATAGTAATCAGACAGTGCTAGAATCAAATTATGGGAACCAATCAATTATAAAAAATCCAAAACTTTCCTCAAAACTAGAGACCCTTCTCAAACACTTGCAAACATTTTTAGAGACCCTTCTCAAACACTTGTAAACATTTTTTCATAATTAGCATACTCATATCACTAAACAATATAGAGATCTCACATATATTTATTTATCTAGTGAACAAATATTTTTGATAGAAAATAATACTTGAAGAAATGCTTGCACTTGGAGGGGATTTGATATTTCAATTACTCTTGATAATTTTAGAGTTAATATCAAATTACAATTGGTTTATACTTTTTATTTCAATAAAAACTTTTAGAAGAAAAATCAAAGGATACATTTCCACATTTTTGGATGACATTTCCATTTGGAGGGATTTGATTCTTCAATGACTCTTGATATATCTCAAGATAACATGGAATTTAATAAATCTATAAATGAATTGAACACTTTTTCCAACAATATAGACTACAATTATTTGTTGATTAAGCTATTAAAATATCACTAATTTATATTTATACATGAAATAATTATATATATATATATATATATATATATATATATATATATATATATAATTTTGTTAATCATAAAAGTATAAACGAAATGCAATTTTGTCTTAAGAATGGAAAAGTGATTTTTTTTTTAAGGTTTTAATGTCCACACTAAAAACTAATTTAATTCATTTCAAATTTTAAATATAAGTGCAATGAATGAGAAAAAAAACTTGTAACATAAAAAAGTTAATAAAATTAAACTTATATAATATAATTAAATTATTAAGAAATAAAGTAAATATTTTAATAAAAAAACTTATATAATATAATTAAATTATTAAAAAAATAAAGTAAATATTTTAATAAAAAATATTGCAATTTAAGATTATAAATCAAGTAAATGAAACAAAACCATTTGCAAAAGAAACCCATTTCTATTAGCAACTAGGTCCTACAATTTCCCTACATTTAGTTTTAATAATTCACATAGATTATATGTAATTCTTATTCTTATGATTCATTAAAAATGATTAAATAACTTAAAGGATAATGTAATTTAACACTTTATGCAATTTTGTAAAAGTCAAAAGATATAAACATATAATGTAAAGTTTTAACAATTAATGCAATTCAATTTTACATTTGAAAAGAAAGGATATCAATAACATAATTGTATAAGAGAATAACAAATTTAATTTAATTTTATAAAAATTTAGTAGATGGAGAGATTAAAATATATAATAATGATCAAATATAAAGTCTTAACAATTAATGCAATTCAATTTTACATTTGAGAAGAAAGTATATCAGTAACATAAACATAATTGTATAAGAAAATAACAAATTCTATTTTATTTTATTAAAATTTAGTAGATGGAGAGATTGAGATATACAATAATGATCTTAGGGAATAATTAACTTAATTTAATTCCAAAAATAGTAAAAACATTTAAATTAAAATATGAAAGTTTGAATTTCTTTTTGTGAAATTTTATGGTGGTTGTATATGTGGTAACGGTAATAGAACATAATGAGGTGAGATGATGTATAGCATTATACTAGAATTTAAAAGCGATGAGTTAGCTTTGTTAAAAGTGGTGATTATATATGTGGTAATGGTAATAGAACATAATGAGGTGAGGTGATATATGGCATTATTGTTATACTAAAAATTGAAGGGAAGTGAATTGGTTTTGTTAAAACAATTCTGCATAATTTATGCTAATGCAAAATTTTCTAAATTTTTTTTTTACTTATAATTTAAATTTTTTTTACATCAAAATTAAACATTAGATAATTAATATTTTTTAAAAACACAAATTTTTAATTATAACCTATAATTTATCTAATAATTTATCTAATGAAATAAAAAAAACTTATACTATCTACTAACCAGTAATGTCATCTTCAAAATTCTAAGATGGATCAAAGTGATATAACATCATAGGTAGTCCAGGTGAAATTTCCAACGCAGCAAAGGAATAACATTAATACCCTGTGAATATGTACTCCAATACCTGCAAAATTTCCAACCCATCAATTGCATAACATTGATACCTTAGCACGATTTGTCGATACTGAACAGAAAGGAGCGGGTCATCAATATTTTCTTACTAGAAAAAAAGTGTCAGATATATTACATTCGCAATAAATTTATTCAAAATATTATTTTAGTATTCAAGCCTTTACGGATCGACAACACCCCTTCCATATGTGGAATGGATCTAATAAGTTAAAATAAACTATATCAATGTTATTTTTATTTATCTTTATTGTATATATTACTATGTTGATTGATTGTACATGTAAAAATATCTATATTCTAATATATGAGATATAAAGTGTCCTTTTATATGGAATAACATTCTAGAGATAATGAAAACAACAAATAATAATATTTTCAAATTTAAGTATACACCAAAAAAATAATAAAAATAATTTACTTTATAATTATATTATGAATTTATTGTTTAATAACAACCAAAATTTAATGAAGAAATGCATTATTATGTAAGCCAATACTTGAAATGACACCATATTTATATAAATTATAAAAATTTGAAAACTATCTTTTAAGCTAAAAATATCCACATAAAATAGGTTTTATAATCTTTCCCAAACATTTATAAACGAATTCATATATCACAATAATGAAATTTATTAAAATAACAATGAGTGAATTTATCATTATTTATTACATTAATTTTGTATGTTCTATTAGTTAATATAGAAATCAATAATTCATTGAGTTACATCCATGTTCTTATATATGTTTGTCATGAGTACATACCACCATACATATATTGAAAATCTCATTAAATCCTTTTGCTTTTTTTTTTTTCGCGTAAAAGCAACGTATTGAGAATTCTAAGTCAAAGCGCTTTATAAGGTGCTCCTGGTGTGAAAGGATTTGAATTAAAAATCTCACTAAATTGGATTCGGTCCATGGATTGTATAGAAATTGATCATTTTTTATCTCTTCCAATTTCACTATCCAGGATCTTCTTTTTTTCATTTCTTTTTACCTCTTTTTTTCATCCCAATGAATAGAATAAATAGATTATTTAATCTTGATTTATATAATTGAAACGCTCATATCAACCACTCAACTCACATGATATAAAGATTAATATTTATTGAATGAAATGAACGGAAACCCTTTTTGTTCATTATGACAATTTACATATCTTCCAATTGAAATATCCAGTTCCATTTTGGTCATTTCATTTATTCTTTACCCCAATTACAGGTAAAATAAATAAAGAAATGATAGAAATACATTAATGTTTTTTTTCTTTATTCTTTATTATGGACATATGTGAAAACAAATAAAATAAAAGGTGGGATATTACATGAATGTTAAAAGAAATAAGAGAAAAGACATAAATACTTTAATGACTTTTTCTTTACTATGAAAGCATGTGAAAAGAAATAAAATAAAAGGTGAGACATTCAAATGATTTTGTAAAATTTCTAATAATTTAAATAGTTATTAAAAAAAATAAAAATTAATGATATAATATAAAATAATAGGGTGCGGTGATTTAGAGAAATCAAATAATTGCATTGATTTAAAGAAATCCAACTAAAAATAGTTTAGAGAAATTATGTAGTTGCATTGATTTTAATAATGATAAAGAAAAATATTAAAGGGTATTAATTTTAATAATGATAATGTAAAAAAAAATATTTAAAAAGTGAAGTAGTTGCATTAATTTTATTAGTATTATAAGGAAAAATAGATTGCGTTGATTTAATGAAATAGGAAAAAAAAAGATACTAAAAAAATTGATTAGATACATTGATTTAAAAATTACATATTATGATGTGGTGTGCTTCCTATGTTAATATTTACACATTAAAAGGTCATTATAATATTATAATATATAGAGTGTGAAGATTTGCATTGATATATATGATCAATTAAAACTTCTCATAATATTAAAATATATTTGATATACACATGAGTTAAAACTTCTTATAATGTTAAAATATATAGAATGTATTGAGATATAAAATATAATGTAAATAGAATTATGATAAACACAAAAGGTTAAAGGAGAAAACTAATAATATTGGAAAATAAAAAAGACAAAATATGTTTTGAATGCAATATTATAAATTAAAAGATTGAATGTTATTCAAAATCAATATAATCAATAACAAAAGGTTGTAAAGTTAAGTGATACCTATTGAAACAAAAAAATGTCAAATTCATTTTAAAAACATATACTTTATAAAGTTGAAAAATTCAAATCCATTTAAAACATGTACATACAAAAATGATTATATATATATATATATATATATATAAGACTCTGAACTTTGAGATTTATAAAACATGGGAAAAAAACCAATTATGACCCTACACAATACAAACGACGGCTCTGACCAGACGTCTAGAGAGTGACTGCGTTACGTTGACAGTGAGAACTATCGGAGCGGAAGAGATGGTACATATGAATAAACGATAAGGTTCAGTAAAATGTTTCATTAATATGTCTAATAAATTATCGTATTATGAGGCTTTACAACCTTGTAGTGTCGCTCTTACCCTCTGAAATTTTCCCATGAATCTTATAAATTTCAAGAGTAGCGTATCTATGCAGGATTTATCAAGAAGTTAAAAAAATGGATACACAGTTCTTACTGTGATAACATCGATCCCTAAGATTTTTATGTGATTCACATCTTTTCGAAATTAAATCACGTTTAACTGACCTCTGCTATTTTACCAAAACCCACAGCTACAATACAACCAATCACAGCAACTTAACTCGATTGTGAGTTCCGGGTATCCAACAAGTACACAGAAGAGTCAACCTTTCACTGTGATATAGTATCTTGAAAATATGATTGATGAGTAAAATTAACTGTTTTAATTTATCAACTGTTTTATAATCAAATATTTTGAAAATGAAAATTATAAATAGAATTAATTGCTTTTTATTTATCAACTATTTTATAATAAAATATTTTGAAAATTTTACAAATTCCTTTGGTTATTATAAGTTTGTATAAAAGTGAACTTAATGACTATATAGGTAAGATACTAATATGTTGTTGATTTTTAGTAATATGATGGTATTAATAGGAACATGATTTTTAGTAATATGATTGTAATAATAGGAACATGATTTATGATTTTTAGTAGTATTATGGCAGTTATAGGCAAAGGATGGTAGAGAGGTATATCTACAAAGTTTCAAGATATCCTCATTAGTTAGAAATGTATATCTTTTTTTTGAGTGTTGAATGAAAAAAAAACAGGTGTAAAATAAGGTGTGGGATACACTTTCTATATTAACCAATGAAAGGATAATGTGTAAAAAACATTAAACAAACAATTGCAAATGATAAGTAGCAAACTAATGAAAGAAATAACAAACCATTACACATTGATTTTCTAGGGAAAACTATTACTAGAAAAATCCCCATAGTTTAAAGCATGTTCAATTTATTATTTAGCCACTAAATAGTTACAATACATTAGACAGTCTCTATGTTGTCAAAAAACAAAAGTGTTCAACTACATCATAATAATTTTAGAGAATTTTAGAGAAATTTTTGTGACATAACAATAAGTTAAAACTTACACACACTTTTTCTTCAACCGTCGCACTCAATAAATAGGCATAAGAAAACTATAAACCATTTATAGTTTTCCAATTCTACATGCTTGCACCATGCTTGAAACCACTAGCAGTTAACTGACCAACTTTTATTTCTTAATAGTCATTGCCTACTAGTGATATGCATTTACTTCCTACCACTACTTAGTACTTATTCCCTGTTATTTCATATCATTTATTCCCTACTATTGCTCATCAATTATTACCTTCTCCAATTCAAGACTATAATGTCTATGACACACCTCTCCCTACAATCTTCCAATTGTTATATAACTTGCAAGAGTATAAGGGGGGATGCATCAAATTGTGGGCCAATTGCTAGGGGCCATAAGGCCCATAGAGTCACATGAGACTCAAATCACTACATAAATTTACCCATGATCAAGAGTTTCTTCAATACATCCTTATCATTATGAAATGTGAAGTTTCTCTAGTATCACATTTATATCATCTACCATGTCCCTAAGGAAATGGTATTAGGTATCTATATTATTTGTCTTTGCATGAAAGGTAAGGTTCTTAACCGAAAAAAATGGAACTATTACTATCACATTGAGTTCTAAGAGATATTTGACTTAGCCCTACTTCTGAACATAATTTCATAAACCAAATGGCCTCTTTACATGCATGGCTAGTTTCCATATATTCTACCTCTACAGTGGAAAAAGTGACCATAGCTTGTCTCTTTCTTATCCAATTTACTGCTCCACCAAATAATAAAAAAAAGAACCCAATCATATATCCCCTTCTGTCCATATCCCTTCACTGATCATAATCCACATAACCTTCTATATATACTGAATGTGGATCCCCTCACATCACTATAATAGAAAATAGAATATTTAGAAACTGTAACTCACAAATACTTGAACAACCTCTTTATTGCATCCCAACACTCATGTCTAGGATTAACCTCATGTCTAGGATTAACCACGAATAAACTTAGGACTATCACTACTTGGAAAAAATTTGGTTTAGTATGTATCATAGCATACATCAAGCCACATTGCACTATCATAAAGAATATAATCCATATCCTCCATCTTTGCGGGTGTTGTAGGACACCGTTGAACTAAAATTTTAGTTCCCACAAAAATCAAAACACTCAATGGTCTACGATCTACCATGTGAAAAACTATAGCACAAAATTTACATACTTACTTTGACTCAACCAAAGCTTTCTATTTCTCGATGTCTCATGATGTTTGTTCTTAAGATATATTTTGCAAATTCTAAGTCCTTCATATCGAATTGTGTTGAACGCAAAAAATTCAAATCAGAAATCACATCCCTACTATTACAAGAAATAATCGTACATCATCTACATATAGAGTGATAACAATCAAATGACTATCATCTTGTTTGTAATACACATAGTGATATTTGGATCTCAAAAATCTCAATACCAACACATAAGAATCAAACTTATGCTACCACATTTTGAGATATTGTTTGAGACCATATAAAGATTTTTTTAATTTGCAAAACAATGACTCTTTACCTTTTATATGGTAGTGCTTTTTCTATGTCATATAAATCTCCCGATTCAAGTCACCATGTAGAAACGTTGTTTTCACATCCATCTATTCTATCTCTAAATATTTTTTTTTATTACAAATAATAGAAACCTAATAGATGTTAACTTAGAAACTGGGGAAAATATATCACCAAAATGTATCCCCTCAACCTAAGAATATCCTTTTGCAACCAATATTTCCTTGTGCTTTTGAACATTTTCATACAATGTAATCTTCTTTTTGAACACCAATTTACATCCAATGGGTTTTCATCCAACAAGAAATGGTACCAAGTCGCATGTATCATTTTTTATAAGTGCATTAATTTCCTCATAGAAGGTCAATCTCTAGGACTCCCCATACTCCATCTTTATTGTCACTTTCACAATTCAAGGCTTATCGTTGTTAGAAAATAAATAAACAATATATATGAAATTAGATAGCTTATCATTATACATGTCCAGTTTCCTTGTTTGTTGGTTGGACCTTATTAAAGTTTGAGGTGGAGTTTCTTCCACTTCTTTGAAACCTTATGAACTATCCTCCTCATTGGGTCCATTGTGAATTTCTTTTTTATTTTCTAGTTTAGTTTTCTTGAACTTTAGTGGTAGTTGAACCACTAATTGCTTCTCATCCTCTTTTCGCTCTACAACTATGGGAGAAGGGTTAAATTATTTGAAAATAACATTCCTTATATAGAAAAAATTTCCAACCAGAAGATCCAAAATATTATATCCTTTCACACCAATTTAATAGCACATGAAGATACATTTCACAACCTAGTTATTCAAATTTGACCACTTCACCTTAGACACATGAGCATATGCCTCAACCAAAAACATAAATATGCTAAAGAGAGGGATTATTTCTCGTTTAAGAATCCATACGGGTCTTGTCCATAACAATTGATGTGGGATGACTATTAATCAAGTAACATGCAGTAGCAACCTTTGGGTGAGTGCAAGCTAATGATGGTCTTTCATGATGCATTAGTGGTAATGCAAACATGGAGAAACAATAATCTATTAACTTGGAGGGATTATTCAAGGTACTTTTATAATGAATTTGGATATTGTGTAAGAATATGAAACATAGTAAATTGAATTAGATTTCGGAATATATAACATTCATTCATAGAAATTATGAATAACTATATGAAATTTGATTTTTTCTAACAGTGGTATGTTATTTTTCCGAAAACATATAAGGTATATGTCTTTGTTTGTGCAAGTGTTGAGTAACTTAATGATATAATTTCAGTCCAAAAAATTGGGTAATTGTATAGAATCTGTTGTTTTAGTGCAGTGTATTTTTTGGAAATTTATAATATTAATTTTATTTTATTTTCAAATTATGAAAGTCATTATATCCTTGAAATTACAACGCCTTTTGTTTGTGAAATCTAAGAGGGTCTTAACATAATAAAAAACATTTTCTTTTTTTTAGATAGTATATATCGATCTCCTCTAATGCGGCATATATCTCATTTTAGAAATGGTTAAGCCGAAAAAAACGTTATAGCAGAACCAAGGGAGGTATGTATTCTAGGATTTTGATATATGCAAAGAAAAAATAGATTAATAATAGTAAAAAATATTAATTTTAATATATATATATATATATATATATATGGAATTTGCATAGTCGATTCTATATATGTTTGTAGTTCTGTCAACAATTGAATTCTATAACATGTAGACAAATAACATAAAAAATAGATATATAGAGAGGTATTCACAAAAATGGTGTTTTTTTATCAATTTACAGACCAAACCACTAGGTTTTTCATCCTTAAAGTAAATTGGAGGATAATCATGTATGTATGCTAAAGTTTTCAATCCTGCCCCAAAAAAATTGAATTCAAAATAATGTGCACTAATTCCTAAAATGTGTTCATGTTCCTAAAATAGGTGTGCTTTATTAGGAATAGGAATGCGAGTGTGTTCATGTTAACACTAAATAAATCACTCCCTCTCTCTCTATTTATCTCTCTTTCTTTCCCTCTGTTCCTTTATATTCTTATTTTTATCTGACCTCTCCCTCCCTACCCCTTTCT
>JASDQU010408187.1:0-10590 GCA_032191745.1 Picea mariana
TCATCAGATCAACATCCGAGAGAAGGACACAGAGAAGATGACATTTCGATGTCATTTTGGACACTTCGAGTTTTTGGTTATGCCATTTCGGATAACCAATGCACCCGCTACATTCCAGTCTTGCATGAACCATATATTCACGGATCATTTAAGGAAACCAGTCTTGGTTTTCTTCGATGACATCTTGATCTATAGCCTGTCATGGAAAGAGCATATGAGGCACTTGGATGAGGTATTGAGCATCATGGAGGCACAATCATTATATGCCAAAGAGTCCAAGTGTGAGTTTAGTATGACAGAGCTGATTTACTTAGGCCACATCATCAGTGCATAGGGGGTACAAGTGCACCAAGAGAAGATCAGGGCCATTCTCGATTGGCTGATGCCTAATAATCTGACAGAACTGAGGAGCTTCTTCGGGCTATGCAACTATTATAGGTGGTTCGTTTGGGGTTTTCCTCATCTTGGAGCACTGCTGATAGATATTACCAAGCATGGGGCCTTCCTATCGACCAATAAATCATAGGAAGCCTTTGATCACATGAAGGAAGTCATGGGCACTTGTCCAGTGTTGGCACTACCAGACTTCACCCTGCCATTTGTACTAGAGTGTGACGCATCTGGCGAAGGGATCAGTGTTGTTTTGATGTAGGGAGTACACCCCATTGTATTTGAGAGCCAGAAGATTAGTCAACCTAAGAGGTTGTACTCCATTTATAACAAGGAAATGTTGGCAATCATGCATTCCTTGACCAAGTTCAGACAATATTTGGTGGGCAACAAATTTGTGGTCAAGACCGATCACAATAGTTTGAAGTATTTCCTTGAGCAGAAGGACCTCAGTGAGCACTAACAAAAATGGGCGACAAAGGTATAGGCATTTGAATTTGACATATAGTATGTCAACGGGAAGAAGAACATTGTTGTCGATGCACTATCGAGGAGACCTGTGGCATGTTCTTTGATGGATATTTCAACAGATTGGAAATCCCACTTGTTAGTGGAATATTCCAAGAACAATTTATCTTGTGAGGTGATGGATGGGAAAATATAGGATGACCAGTATAGGGTCATTGACGATGTCATATTTTACAAGGATAGAGTCTACTTGTTGCCATATTCAGGGCTTAAGAAGAAAATCCTCACTGCATTTCATGATTCACCTCTAGCAGGCCATCAAGGGTTTTTTAAAATCTATAGACAGATCAGAGAGAGTTTCTCATGGAAGGGCCTCAAACAAGATGTTATGAGACATGTGAGTGAGTGTGTGACTTGCCAGTAGAACAAGTCAGAGCATGCTCTTCCAGCAGGGCTACTTCAGCCACTTCCCATTCCAGAGAAGAAATGGGAGAGTATATCTATGGACTTCATCACCGGTGTACCCAAGGTCCAGGGTAAGGACTATATCTATGTAGTGGTCGACAGATTGACCAAGTTTTCTCACTTCTATGCCATACTAACAGAGTATAGCATAGTTCAGGGAGCTGAGATTTTCTTCAGGGAGGTCTTTAGACTTCATGGGTTGCCGAAGAACATCGTCAGTGACAGGGACAGTCAGTTCATAAGGACATTTTGGAGAGAGTTGTTTCGGTTGGTGGGGACATAGTTGACACCTAGCACTAGATATCACCCTCAAATAGATGGGAAGACCGAGATTGTCAACAAGTGGGTTGAAGGGTATTTGAGGAACTATGTAGGAGGACAACAAAGAACGTGGGTAAAGTGGTTACATTTAGGAGAACATTTCTACAACACCACCTTCCACATGTCCATTGGTATGAAACCCTTCCGAGAATTATATGGATATGATGCTCCCACTTTGGTAGACTTGGTATTCGGGGAGAGAAGAGCTCCCAAGGAAAAGGATTGGATCATAGAGAGTCAGGAGTTTCTCAAGTTGTTGAAAGAAAACCTGGAGACGACGCAAAACTGACATAAGATAAGTGCAGATAGGCACATAGAGCACAACTTTAAGGTTGGAGATTTGGTTTTCTTGAGACTACAACCCTACAAACAGTCATCTCTGAAGAAGAGTGGGACCGAGAAGCTCAAGCCCAAATTTTATGGTCCTTACAGGATCATGTGTTGAGTAGGCGAGGTTGCTTACGAGCTAGAGCTTCCAAAGGGGAGAAAGATTCATAATGTGTTCCAGATGTCTTGCCTCAAAAGGGCAGTGGGACAATTCATTAACACATCAGAGGAGATTCCCCAATTGGATGAGGAGGGATAGTTGGATTTAGTTTGGGAGGAGGTTTTGGAGTTCCAAGAGTGGAAACTAAGGTGCAGGGTCATCAAAGAATGTTTGATCAGATGGAGAGGGCTTCCAGTAGAGGACGCTACTTGGGAGAGTGAGCAGGGGTTGCAGCACCTTGGACTGGTATTTCTTGAGGACAAGTAATTTTGGGAAGGGAGGATTGTAATGTCCCTTTCCAAAAAGGAGCTCCAGAAGAGGAGGCTTAATGGTCTAAACCGCCTCGTTAGACTATAGCCAGGGCCAAATATGGGTAAACAGGGTTATTGGAGGTCACTCTAGTCATAGGTGTTATATGCAGAAAGTGACATTGAGCTAAAAAGGGTTAAAATCACTTTTAAGTCATTATGAGCTAAAAATAGAGGTCAACAGTGAATTAGGGTTTCAACAGTGCTTTAGGGTTTCATTACGATTTAGAGTTTTGGAAATCAATAGTGAATTAGGGTTTTAGCATGATTTAGGGTTTTGGAAAGCTATAAAGGAAGGGTCAGCGACCTAATTCATCATTATGAAGATTATGACTTGTCATTGAGGAGAAGAGGCACATCTCAGGAGAGATAGTTTAGTCTATTCTAGGAGAAAGATGCCAGTTGGCTGATTTCGGTGTTGAAAGACACACCCTAGTCATGCGGAAGATCATCCAGGTCTTCCATCATTCTTCATTGATTCCGTAGTGCTCCCATATTCTGGGTATTATCTTTTAGTTTGTTATTTGTATCCCGGCTAAGATCTTTTTGTCTTTTGATCTAGCCGAGTGTTGTTATTTTATTTAGCCGCAATTGCTTATTTATATTCTAGCTAAGATCTTTTGTATGTTGATCTAGTCCAGTATTGTCGATTATTTAGCCGCATTCAGTCATTTTGTAATCCACAGAGATGTCATAATACAAACTTTGTAGTCCTTTGCCACGTTTATTATTTGTATGATCATTTATATGTTGTAAACCTTTGATCCTACACACACCTTAGCAACGTTTCCTAGACTATCCAATTCAGGAAAATTACATACAAGTATAGGGTTGCAGTATTATTAAGGCTTTGATAAATGCCAATGTTAAATTCTCATATCTAGGAATGGGAAAAATAATAAGGATCCTTAATATTATAAACATTAATATATCTATCTATCTATCTATCTATCTATCTATCTATCTATCTATATATATATATATATATATGGAGAGGATTATATTATTAGTGGGACTTAATATATATATAAATGTCGATGTTTATATATGGAGATGTTATAACATTTGTGGGTTATTATTAAACCTTCATACTTATTTTAGAAATGTTAAGTAATCTGAAAGACTAGGGTATAACAAAGCTACCTTTAGATATATGATTACTATACAATATGAAATAACTCAGATTTAAAATCCGTTATAATGACAATGAGTTGTATCCCTAAATGGAAACATCAACCTTGCGAAAGTTAAATAGTGACGACAACCAACCACTTACAATATCTTTATGTCTTTCAAACAAGTTGTTCGAAGGGGAAGAAAATTAATGTCCCTAACATTTTTTATTTTTTTTATTGGTAAATTTGGGGAACATTACAATCCCACTCTATTGAGAATACTTTTATTGAATTATTCCTTGAGGAAACTTGCATACAAGTGATCCAATTATGGTATATTATGATTTTGTTTCGCTTATTGTTTATATATATTATGATGATGATGTGTTGTGGCTTATTATTATTTTGATGTATGTATATTGGCAGGTGTTATTGACGAATTTTCGTGAGTGTGCAGGACACATGACACGTTATGGATGCCGATGGAATCAATTGGATTGCTAGGACTCGAGATTGAGTTAGGGACTAGATTGTATTGTGTCAGTATTTTATTATTATGCACATATGGTGTATGATGCATTTTTGTATGATTTATATCTATGGATTATTGAAATTGTTTTTGTCAGTGGATGCAGGCTTGACGATGCTTACTAATCTACCTCACATAAGGAGTAAAGAGGCCTTTCACATAAAGAAGATATTGAGGGAGAGGTGTGGCAACATTCCTATAACAACCTAATAGCACTCTTGTTGTAACGATTACCTATTTTGGGTGGTCCACGATGTTGTGAGGGAAGACTGAGAAAATCTCTCATGAATATTTCTAAGGGGTGCACAATAAGGTAGCGTAATTATTCCTTAGAATCCCTTAGTCTCTCACAAGGTTGCTCGAATGGAGTTTTGACTCTAAGGGTTCGGACAAACTTCCAAAACAATTCAAATGTGAGTGGCACCCTTTGATAATGGAGGTGCATCTTGAAGGGCACATTGCACAATTGAAACATGAATCAGGAAACATAGATGGCCTAGAAAACATTGGAAGGATTAGACTTGGTTGGATTAAAATAATTAATTAAACAAAAGATTATTAATTATAAATCCTAAAAACAGTCTAAGACTAAGTCTAAGTCTAAAATTAAATAAAGAACTAAATGAATTCTCACATGATTTAAAGATTTGAGATAAATTAAATTTTATGAAATAGTAAGTAAAAATATAAATATTTGATAAAATGCAATTGTGTGGATGAAATTAAGAAAAATGGGTTTTTAAAATAGAAATAAATAATAAGTTAAGAGAGTGAGTGGGCATAGAATAGAATACCGAGTCAACCTATCACTAGACTAACTAAAGGAAGAGTCCTAATCAAACTCCAACTAAGATCTAGTTAAGAGACACCCATTAATTAAGGGATTGGGGAGCTAAGACACAACTAAGAGGAAAAATAGGAACACATTGGGGAATGTGAGAGAAATGGATTTTAAATAAAAATTAAAAGGGAAATTACTTGTGCAACCTGGAGAGAGTGTGACACATGTAGTGGGTGAATACTCCTTGAATTAAATTATTAAAAGTTGATGAATTATGCATGAGGATAGGTGTCTGTGTAGAAGATTTCTATAAAACCAATGATGTAGAAGAGAAAGGGGATCAAACCTTTGGAGTACTATTATGTTGCTAGATTTTGATTTGACTATGTTTTTACTTGTAAGACTTGGGACTCCAAGCTTGAGAAAAGAGTGGAAGCTCTTCCTTGCGAGGAAATCTTGGAAGCTACTGTGTTCTGGTATTTGTGCTTGGCCCCTTTGTAGCTCATGGGGATAAGGGAGAAGAACAGTACCTGTAACATTGGTTGGGAGGTATCGGTAAAGTATCTATGATTAGAAAGCAAAGGAAAGGAAGGAGCGCAAGACTTTGAAGGCATATTCTTTACGCAACATCCTTGGGCTTGGTATTTTTATATTGTGAATTTTATTGTGTTACTAGTATAGTAGTATGTTAGACTAATAGAGACACTGTATAGTCACTGGAAATCCGAAATTCCATTTATTTCAATTGTTATCAATGATTATTAGTTCAGAGTTACATTTTAAAATTCAACTATTCCTAAGAAGATAATAATTACAATGTTTATGTTTTAAATTTTCTTTGTAATTTCAAACGTTTTCCGCTCTCTAATTTGGAGAGGCTTGTTCCTCATTTTGAAATTCGAATTTATATTGTGAATGATGTATGTTCTAGTTCATACTTTATCTATTGAAGTTGTATGATCATAGTTTTCAAGTTGAGATCAATTTCAGAATTTAATAGCACATTGTTCATTGGTAAGTTCAGTTAGTTCTCAAATTCAATCAAGAGTGTCACTGTTGAATTTTTGTTAATACAAGGTTATTAGTAGTGTGAAACCTCTATAATNCATGGAATGCCCATTTGAAGGTTTTCGAGAGTTTTTCTTACTTTAAATCCTAGGTGCTAGCCCTTTCTTGTTGTCAACATGCATGTGACCTCGGGCTAGAACCTATCACTTGCCAAGGGCACTATTCAGAACTATGGGACTCAGATTCTCTAGAGGGTTTTCAACAACAACACTTAGTTTCACCCGTATTGTTTACTCACTGAATTTGGCCATAATGTGAAGTCGACTTGCAGTTGTAGGTTAACCCTAACCCTTCCACTTTCCTCATCAACTTTTAAGAGCTTAACTAGACGACTAGCGGGGATTCTCCTCATCAAAGGATCTACGGTGGAGATATTCACCAGAACTATGGGAGTTCCTTAACCTCTAACAACTATGACACAATTCCACTGAAGTATCAAAAAAAAAATTAATGATCAGGAAATTGTAACATCCTTCTCTTGTGTGCACCTTATGTGACTTATTCTTTGATGAAACTTGTGTGAAAATGATCCAGTTCATTAAACTATTGATTGTTTTTTTTATGGATTATGGTATTGTTGTGGATATGATGACATGTTATTTGATTATATATGTGTCGATAGGTGATATTGATTGGTTTCTCCTGAGTGTGAAGGACTCTTGATAGATTGAGGATGTCGATGGCATCGATGGACCTCCTTGGAATCTGAATCAAGTCAAAGAGTGGATTGTTTATGATTTGATTATTTATGTCATTATGTATGTGGAATACGATTGGTATGTTATGATGTTGTTTATGGATCAATGAAATGTTTCGTTGATGAATGTAGGTTGGTGATTACTTGCTAATTAGACTCACATTTGGAGTAAAGGGATCACACATGACCAGGATAGATATTGAGGGAGAGGTTTGGCAACAACTTTTCCATAGCCTATTAGCACTCTCGTCGTGGCTTGAACTGTAGGTTAACCATTACCTATTTCGAAGATCCACCATGTTGTGAGGGAAGACTGAGACAGTCGCTCACGGAGATTACAAGGTGTATGCAATAAGGAAAGGTCCTTATTCCTTAGAGACTCTTAGTCTCCCACAAGGTCACCTAACGAAGTATTGACTCCAACGGGGGATCTCTACTAAAATCAATCAAAATCTGAGTCGCACCCTTGGAGCACGTAGTATGTCTTGAAGGACACATCACATAAATAGAACATTGTGGTTTTAACAGTAGTGAGTGAATAAACCTAGTTACCTAGAAAAAAATATCTCATATTGACCTGGTCAGCCTTAAAATAAATGTTGCATGAGTAAAGTTTAAAAATTATAAAATTTCCCTTAAAAACAATTTTGTTAAGCCTAGTTGAATTTAGGACATAGGTCTAATTGGGGTATAAGGACTAAAACTATTTAACCAACTAATAAATGGAGGTTAAAGAAAAATCAAATTTAAAAAAATTAAAGGAGAAATAATTTATCCAAAAAATTTAATTGTTGGCTAGGTGAAAAACTTGCTAATTTGAAACTTAGACAAAAAAGGGGAAACTTAACTACAAAAGGAATGTGGGACATAGAAGAGAATCTAGTCTAGAAAACTTTCCTAAAATGAACTCAACTAAGTTTAAGAAAGGCACGAGTCATTAAGGGAATGTGAGGGAATAGAGGGACGTCGAGGTGCATTTTTAGGAATGTGTTTTGGTGGGTGAGGAAAATTGACAACTTAATTTAATTAATTAAATGAACTTTTGATGTAACTAGGTGATCGGGTGACAAGTGTACAGGGAAGAATATTCCTGGTCAGATCGTTGCGTTTTGGGGTGGGACACACCCTCCGCCATCTAAATTCATCCTTCGCTCCCTTCAAGAAAGTTTATGTGGCAATCCTTGGCTTAAAGAAACCAAATGTTATTCACTATTGTAGCTATCTGCGATTCTTACCTTAAGATGTGAAAATGGTGTTTTAAGAGAATGTCTTAATTTCCTCTTATGAATTCAAGTTTCTTATATAAAATAGTAACTAAGAAGGATGTGACCAGCGGATAATCTAACCGGGTAGTAAAAATGTGTTATATATACACTATGTCATCATGTTTTTAAAAGAAGAAAGAATAGTATTTTTATGGTGTTATCATTAACCTTTATGTATACGAGTACTCTTTTTTTAGTATGTTTACTAATAAAAAAATGTGTTATTATTAACCCTTATTTAATCAAAGTCTTCCATTGTAGTGTTGAAAGTAGATTTACCTTGAACATCGCAGCTATCTTGGTTCACTAGAAATTTCACTTGGGTTCCATGAGAGGAAGTAGTAAAAGGGTCGTGAGATAAAACTCTGATAAAAACTAGTATAATATTGCTTTTTATGGACTTCTTGTATATCTCTTAACCGGTTATGTAATTAAATATCTTGCGCAATGGAATTTAATGATCAAAGGATTGATTTTAGATGTTTTTTATTTTATTTTTTTACTGGGGGAATCGGCAACTCGCGGTTCTCATAATCACATTGTTGGCAAATGTTTACCAAGTAGCGTATGCTTGTCATTGATGGCAAGTACAGCTGTGGAGATGGTAGGATAAGAAAGAAAAAATCCCTTGGGGATTCAGACGTGAAAGCTCAGGAGGAACAACATTGAAGAAAACGCGTGCAGCAAAGGCAAAGCTCAAGATACAGGAATTTGCAGAAGAGAAGAAAGACAAAGATCCACAACCACAGGATCTCATTCAAATTTCCTGAAAGAACGAGGGTCGTCAGATTAGACAGAAGCTGCGAGGGAGATATACCATCGGGAAAAGCCAAGGTGAAATCTCGACATAATCAGGACCGTCTATTTGGAAGGATGCGTGGCAACGATCGGGTGCCACTGGAAGAAGCTCGACAGGAGGACAGGTCTCAGCCGTCAGATCCAAGTGCAGGGACCTGACCACCGTTGGATCAATGAGAACCTGCAAGGTCTTTAAAGGGAGTGAAGGTTTGGCTACGGTCATGAGGATAATGGTCATATGGACCAAGAGCATAGTCATCGGAGGTTCGAGGATCTCGAGTTGGATATGTCAAAGTTCCTTGACAATGAAAACCCCAAAATCACGATATGATCTCAACCGTTAAATCAAGAATTAGATCTGGTCCGTTTATTTCCTTCATCGGAGAATCGGGGATCGCGATTTCAATATGCAAAGAACACTTGACAACAAAAACCCCGAAATCGTGATATGCGATTTCACGAGTTAATCACAGCCGTTGGATAACAAGTGATCTAGACTGTCGATCCAACACACGTCAACAGACCACGTCAGCAAGGGACACGTGGCACAACTAGGGAATGACAGGTGTCAGGCAGATTTAACACTTTAGGCTCATGCAATTCATGAATCAGAGTGACACATGGCATGATCTAACACGTGTCAAACCATGTGTGACGTCAGCAGAGGCATCGACGATCGGGACTTTGATATGTCAAGAACACACTGCATCAGAAACCCCGATTTCGCGATATGCGATTTCGCGATATGTGATATCGTGACTCAATCGTAGCCGTTGAGCCAAGGTTATACCTGGACCGTTGATTATCTAAATGGAGTATCGAGGATCGGGACTTTGGAATGACAAAGTCACTTGACATCAGAAACCCCGATTTCGCGATATGCGATTTCGCGATATGCGATTTCGCGATATGCGATTTCGCGATATGCGATATCGTGACTCAATCGTAGCCGTTGAGCCAAGGTTATACCTGGACCGTTGATTATAACCTGTGTTAGAGTTTCGCGAATCACGATTTGCAAGTGACAAGAACCCTAGACATTAGAAATGCCAAAACGTCGATGGAGTGACAAGACCAAGGTCACACAGAGATAGGTCATATGGGCCATGTTATAGCCAGGAGGGCTAGCACACATTTTCGAGAGGTATGGTGGTGATCACGTGATCGCAGTTCACATGGACCATTGTGTAGCCGGAAGGGGATAAGGCTCGGGAAAGGAGCACGTCGGGCATCGAAGAATCGGGGGTTCCGAGTACATGTGCGTCTCGACACTGAAAACGTCGAAACCCCGATAGAGAGACATAAGGCTGTGGTCACAACCCTTGGTCACGGGATTTGTAAGTGACAAAAACTATGAATGCCAAGAGTGTCGAAATCGCGATATATGAAATAATGATTTGATCTGAACCGTTGGATCAAGAAATGATCGGAGGGCTACTGAGGCACGACACTGTGAGACTTCCAAAACCCATTGATGACATCTGCTAGAGAAGTCGAAGAAGACCGATGTGTAATCACCAGAGAAGCTGAAGAGTGATGATGAGGATCTGATAGAGGACTCAAGAGGTGGAGGATAATTACACAGAGTGTGCATGTAGAGGCATGGAAAACATTGCATGCAAAAGGTGCATAGACACTATAAATACACGGTACAAAGAGGAGATCAGGTTGTTGACATAGTGGGAATTTGCAGTGGCTATTGGAGTTTGCTGTGATGATTCATGGGTGAAGAAGAATCAGAGTTGCGCAGTGAAAGCGTGGTGGGCCCATAACACGGAAATTGCAAATGATCTGAGCAGAAAGGAAATAGGGAGACAGAGCAACAAAGTGGAGCAGAACAGTGATAAGTCATGTAGGCCATCATCGAACATCATATCACTGTAATAAATTCAGTAGCA